>NQII01005833.1:59324-129662 GCA_002778355.1 Clitarchus hookeri | reverse complement strand
GTTAAAACCACGTCACTTTTTTCCATACACATCAATAACTAATTACTTATTTAACTATTTAGTTATACTGGGGTATGTAGAATACAGTTTACTCATTATCTGTTTTCTTTCCTCTGCACTGCAAGCTTTTAAATACTTTTAGGATGGCGAATAACAATAATTCATCAACTAGATATTTAAAACATCTTACTGCTTCAGGTTCAAAATATTTTACTGGGTTACTTATATTACCCCGTACTACTTTTAGCAGTTTGCTTCAGCAGGATTTCAGAAGATGTTAACTTCAATGCTAGGCCTACTTTAGAAATACTGTAGACATCATATATCAGAGTGACCTTTTATCTCCTGAAGAAACTTTCGCTTTTTAGATTCAAAATGACCCGTTCGTTAAGGACATGAAGCATCTATGATTCTTTGACACCAACAAAAATTTTCGCCACGAAAATAAATTTGTATCTTTAGTCACAAAGTGAAATTTTTTCATTTTGTGATTATTTTCATTTAAAAATAAGTTGAATTTCGATAGTTACAGTAAATTGTACTTTTTTTAAAAAGTCAAGTTATTTAGACACATATCTAATATTGCTTTATTATATACAATATTATCTACCATGAAACGGTAAGTTTCGGATATCATGGTTAAATTCATATTATAATATTTGATTAATTAGAATACAAACACTTCAGCCAACTGCAATATCAGTAATGATAAGTGGCAGCTTGAAACTCAGTGTACATTTTTCGGGCAGTGTTTGATCTTGAACTTGACCGACTGAGCTAAGCCGGGCATTGAATCCCTTTCGAAAGCGCCTCACACTGGCACGCGCCTTCGGACTGACGGGGAAGGAGCGATGCATCACTTTCATTCCCGCGTGCGAGAGCATTCCTGTTACCGGATGGCCTTGCCGCCTGGTTCCCGCCTGGTTATATCATCATACTACGCGGGCCTTATAAGGCGGCACATTATACGTGCTCGTTTTTTTTAAATTTCCCTTTGTCGCATGGCAAAGGAATTCCGACAGCCCTGGGTTCCCACACCCGCTGGAAATTTCTGCTGTAGGCTGTTAACGGTAAAGTGAGCACTTTAGAAAGCCCTCTCATTTGCAATAAAAGGTCAATAAATATTTTTTATTTTAGCCTTAGACGTTAACTTCCGAATTTGGTGAAATATACTCTCTTTGTTTATTACTTTAAAATGTGGTTAAAGGGAAAAATAATGTTTGAAAGGAAAATGTTAACATGTAAAGTGGCTAAAGGCGGTAAATGGCTGGGAAAAGATGCATGTTAGTTTTTTTTAAATACCAAAACGGTATTTATTGGGAAAATATTATTATAACCCGCTGGATAAAACTGTGTTCTTAGTTAGCTTTCAAACGAAACCCTATAGATAGCAAAAAATGGTTAAAGAAACGATTCACATGTTGTGTTAGTGGAAAAACTGTGGATTTTGTTAAGTTGGACGTTGGCTACACCGCAGAGGAGGGTTACTACTTGGTTCCTTGACTTGAGAGTTGTGTTTTGTTTCGCGATTCGTTTATCACCAAAAAACATGAATGTATTTCTAAGTGGTATAGAGAGTAAATAATCGTAAACTTGCGCTGAACATCGTGAGATGGAACGGTAGAAAGCACAAACGGTTTTGAGACACACTGCATTCTAAATTTTTTTTTTTGTAATTTTACAAGAAAAATTTTTAGAAACCCAGTTGCCAAGAAAATCCTTTTGTAAAATTACAAACAGTTTTCTTGTAAAATCTGCCAAACATGTATTTGTAATATTACAAATGATAGCCTTGTATTACAACTTACATTATTGAGAAGTGTACATGACATTATTGTTTTCTTCTAGAAAACAAATGTTATGGTTTAATAACAAAGAATAAGCAGAACAAATATTTCAACATATAATTTACGAAAAAAAGATTGCACTTTGTAAGCATGGGGACTAGAACCCACGTCCCTTGTATTACCAGCCTGCACCTTTAACGACAAGACCAAGTTGACTTACCTAATTATCAGTTATTTTAATTGTAAATATGGCTTCAAGTACCTACAAATTATTAGGGAAGTTATTAGATTAAGAAGATTACGTTTATTTCATTCTAAGAGTTCTGTTGTTGAGTTGAGAGATTTGGACGGCTTTTAACAACGAGGTCTTGAGAGCCGATGTAAGAGTTCTGTTTAGCTAGGAAACATGAACAGTTAATGAGTATTACGGTCACGTTTTATTGAAATTGTTATTTTATAATGATTATTTGAGTTGTTTTAAGTATTTCACGTTATTCAAACATGCAATATATATTTTTTTTCACGCAACTAAACTTTACATCACCCATATTTTGTGCACAAACAGCTATATGCTGTTTTACGTTGTTCACTGTCCGCCATTTTGCTGAAGCTCGTGGATACGGGTCAGAATAGTACAAACATCTCTTGAGGTATATTACAAACACGGCCCTTGTAGTTTTACAAACGAGTAGTTTTACAAGAGAAATCTTTGTACTGTTACAAGCATTTGTAAAATGACAAATAATTTGTTAGTAAAAGTTACAGTGTGGAAACTCTTAAGTATTGAACTGAGGCAAAGGGGACGACGTTTATGTGTCCCCGACCAGTCAACCAGTGTACGAGGTTGTTCAGCTTCTTGTAGAATTACTTTGTAGTAATATATACTTTCATCAGTTTTTGATTTGTAAAGCTAGTTTAACAATTTAAATTATAATGACCAGACACTTTAGATGCTCACGTTTATCAACTTGCACGAGTCGGAAGGAAGGCGTCCTGGCAAAACTGGTGCCAATTCTAAACTCGTGATCTCGTTTCTTGCCGTGCGATCGAGATTTTACATTTACAGAACATGTTTTATTACTGGACGAATAGCATTGCTAATGCCAAGCTGAACAGTTCTTTGAAATGAACCAGTCTGACTTCGCAGATCCGCAAGTTGTACCGGGAAATAAGAGGAAAAATGTGCAGACTTTTGGATGAAGATAACTTTTTAGTGCTGATGATCCTGGCACACGCTTTGGAAGGGAATCACGCAACTTGCTTAGGCATTACGTCTCAGGCGGTGTTTTCCCTGCCACTCCGAGTAAGATTAGTTGCAGTGATCTACCACGTTTTTATTTAGCAACTCTGCATATTTCTAAGAAGAAGAAAGACCTCATGGACATGTCGCAACATCTAACGGAACCAGAACATCGGGAGAGTTTTATGAAAATATTATACTGACCACAAAAAGTTTAGCATATATCAGAATCCATGACGTTATATTGAATAAATGTAGTTTACATTTCCTGTTGCACTCCTAATAGCACATAAAGGGGGTAAAAACGCAATATCCGTTTACATCATCCCAGTATGAAACAAACGAAAGGCATAAACGAGAAAACAACGTAAACAAAGGAATTTCATCAGTTTCAATAACAACAAAAAGGTCTTCTCAGATGCATTGACAAACTTCAATAACGTGTAGGACCTCCGCGATTCCCGAGACACGCTTGTAGCCGACGAGGCGTGCCAATATACCAAGATCATTAAGCATGCCCGGAGGCAAATTGTCCCATTCCTCAACAGCGGCTCTTTTCAAGGCCTGGGGGTTGAACCTACTGTGTTTGCGTACGTTCGATACGCATGTCGCTGTAGGGGAATATGCCATGCGTGCATGATTCACACAACGTAGGTACGGTCCATTCCTACTAGAAACAAAAATATCACGTATTGGTTGGCGAACGGGGAATATGCTAAACTTTTTGTGAGCAGCGGGGAATATGCTGAACTTTTTGCGAGCAGTATATTTCAATGTTCTTTCAGTTTGATTCAATTCCATTAAAATAAAACACAAATTGTTTTATTTCAAGTTTATGTTCTTTTAGTCACTTTCAAGTTCATATTTCTTAATTAATCAATAAAAAGTAACTTCAAAAAATGGTTGCCTGTAAAGTCGGTTTTACGGGCGAAGATTTTACGTGACAACGTAGTGCTGCGCGCGCGGCAGACCGATCATAGTTGAGTGGGAGAGAGACGCAAGGCATTCGGCGGGCCTCTCTCTCGTTCGGTGACTCATCGTAACGTTACCGAGCGTTACACTTTTTCATAAGTGACTCCNAAAACGTCGTATGTTGCTTTTTCGCACAACTCAGAGCGGATTTCCTGTGTTTCAACCACCCTCTTGTAAGTCGCGGATTAATCTCACACAACGTTTTTGAAGCCACTTATAAAAATTCGGATGTTCACGAGCCATTGCAAGTTCGGCTTCCACGCGAGTTTGGCTTCCGTACGAACGTCGTCTATGTNCATACGAACGTCGTCTGTGTGTGACTTTCATTTAGTGGCAAATTTTTAAACATGCACCTTAAAAAATTGTTTGTAAAATTACCACATAATTGTAAACGTGTACTGAAATAAAAAACCACGAATGGTAAAGGTGTTTTACCACACATGCATGGTAGCTTTTCTACATTTGATGAGAAAATGGTCGAAAGCGTAATGAAGTTCCCAACTTTTTACAGTTGCATTCCTACATTCGCAGCTTTATGTGCGGAAAATTTCTCATTGTGCGTAGGTGGGTTAAAAACTTCCATTATAGTTAAGGAAGTTAACTGAAATATTATTTTTAAGTGTACCATTAAATTTCCAGTAAACCCCACTTTAACTAAACCGAGCCTAATTTCCAACAGTATTAATAATAATACTTACGGAGAGGCGTAACTGATGGTAGGAATGACGCCACCGTAACTTTGGTTTTATAGGAGGAAATCGAGAGCGCCCGTCATATTTGACAATATTTGAAGATGAAATACGGCCATCAAATTTTTTTCGTAAAAAATGTTGGTAAAATAATTTTGATAATTTTTGAAAATCGGCGATACTGTACATGTTTTTTATTTTACGAACCCAGTCTGATTATTATACAAATATAATTTGGGAAGTGGGATACTGCTTTTGTGTTACCACGCAGCCCATTACAGGAAGGAATATTAAAGATTTTATGATTTATTTTCCGCTTCTTGAATACATTTTAATATTATTTATCGCAGTTCTTTGCTGGGCGCTGAAATGAATTATTGTCTCTGTTGATTTCCTGCTATTATTGTTTAGTGTGCACTTCCAACATCTGTCATATCTTGCCAATATTTAAAAAAAATATTATTTTCATTTCCTTATTTCTTTTATAGATGATGGTCACCATTTTACAAGTTTTTTTTGGAATCGGAAATTACCGTTTTTGATGTGGACGGTTCTGATTGCCAGAACTCGTCAANGTCACCATTTTACAAGTTTTTTTTGGAATCGGAAATTACCGTTTTTGATGTGGACGGTTCTGATTGCCAGAACTCGTCAAACATCAAGGAAATTTATAATGGTCCAACATATAAAATATTTCACGTAAACTGGAACCACTAGAGTTTCAGCATTTTGAAGGAGCGGTGACAGAATGCAAAAATGGGACACTACCTCCAGGAAAGCCCCACAGGCCGACGGAAACGTCCGCCACGTTTCCCACAACTTTTGAATGTATGCACTAGTGTGGCTAATCTGGATTTATCATCACAGGTGCTGACGTATTACAAGCCAACCTGACAATACGCGTTATCCGTGGCGGGAATTTTTTTTGGGGGGATTAAATCTTACTTGAAGAATGGGGAAACGATTGCTGAGCGGTTAGACTGCTCGCCTCCCACCAAGGCGGACCGGGTTCAATCCTCGGCCGCGCCAATCCCGGATTTTCGCAAGTGGGAATCGTGCCGTACGATGCCTATGTCATCGGGTTTTCTCGGGGATCTCCCGTTTCTCCCCGCCCTTGCATTCCGGCGCTGCTCCATTCTCACCTCGTTTCATCCTCATCGGCTCTCAAGACCTCAACTCAACTCAACTTATTTTAGGAATCAACTGTCGTTACTGTTCACATTCCTACAGCTTACATCACAGCACATTTATATACTTGCGCCATAAATATTATGGTTTTGGCTACTGGGAACAATAAAAATGTGAGGAGTGGGAAATAATTATGTAACAATTTATTGTTTCCCATCTCATGAAAAGTTAAAAAAAAAAACCTTCAAAGCCAATAGTACGATCTCCCGTCCCTTTCTATTCTCTAACTTGACTAGGAGAGATCTCATATCGGAACCGGTATATTGTGTTGTAAGTCCACACAGGGTCAAACTGGTTAATTTATAAGTACCGGTAACTGTATCTTAGTATGTGCCCCGTCGCTCTTGTAAGATTTAACGACATCACGCGCGACCTAGCGGGAAACACTATAATTTCCTTTTTTGAAGCACTTTACAAGTTTCGAACCTAATTTCAGCTCACAGAAGAGTTCATTTCAGTCGTTTAGCTTCGAGGATTACGGTAATAAAATCCTCGAATTAACAACGTAGTATTTTGTTTTAGTTAGAGCTAATTTTTGCGTCTACAACTTAAAGGCCGGGTAACTCGCAGAGGGATTACTCAGACACCTTAAGCACTTGGGTTTCGACTCTTACTCACTGCAGTTAATCACTGGGTTCAGAGCTTAGTGAAGGTAAGCTCACTTAATTACACTATATTAATTAGCATAAGAATTGTGGAAGGGGCAAATATGTACTTATAATACTTAGTAATCGTAATATATGCACCGAGCAAGACAATCGTTTCAGACGTCCATATCCGAGGAATGATGGGGATGGATGTTAAGTTATCAGGGAAGCAGAGGAGCGGAGAGGGTAAGCGAATAGTAATTATTTAATGGCATGTCTTAAATAATTAAAGAAGTATATCGTACACACCAACTTACGATTTGTTAAAAAAATACCAAGTTAAAAACATAAAGCAAAAATAAGAATGGAACTATTTTTTTTTCTGCGGAAAGAAGTATGCAGGCCTCCTCATTCCTTTAATAGGCACCCATGATTCTGTTATTCTGCGAGTCCCTATAAGCCTCCGAAGTCAGTGACATTACTAGAAGTCAGCAGACCGTTATTTATATTGCATTTCCTTGGTCAGTAATTGAAAGTTCAGGATAGATATAAGAGAATTATGTTACAGAAAATAAAGGTATTACAATTTGTCACACCGGAATCTTGGCAATCCAATAACTTCAAATTCATTCATCATGTTCCACAGACCGAAAATATAACGTCCGTTCGAAACTTCCCCATGTGGCCATCTTTGTTTTTTTTTTCTAGCGCTGAAAGCAGAAAATTGCCAATCTTTACAATGTCTCGGATAAATAAGCCAGAAATATCCATGTGTGGGTTTAAAAATACTGTAGGGTTTAGTTTTCTTTCAATATCTTCGTTAATGCAGTGCATTTTGGCTTCCTTTAATAGAGACCCCTGTTTCCTTAAAAAAAAATTGGGGGGGGGNTTAACATTTATGCGGAAAGATACACGGATATGAAATTTTACACTGCTATACATTGCTGGAACCCAAACAATTTCGCGATAATGTTTCAAGCAGGTTTAACAGCTCGTTCTGTTGGTCTGCCGCTATAGAATGAAGACCAAACGCTTCTATATATCTGTCTACCAGTCATTTAAGGAATGGCACGAATATAGGGTAGAAACCCACTTCAAAAAACACCATAATAGAGTTCTGTTGTTCGGTGCCCGTTAGAACATTTTGAAAATGGTGGTACTTCGATATATGGGCAATAGAATGAAGAAACGGGGGAAACGTAAAATCCCTGAGAATGCCCTCCAACCAGCGGTATCGTCCCTCACGATTCCCAAAATACAAAAGTCCGGGAGTGACTCGGCCGGGGATTGAACCCGATTCACCTTGGTGGGAGGTGGACAGTCTAACCGCTCAGCCAATGCGACCACTGTGCTGACTTGTGACGACCAGTGACTGCATTTATTGTATGTAGTACACACCTCAAAAAAGGTTTTACACCTCCAGTAATTGGTTGCATATTAAGTATGTTAGCTGGAATAGTATGGGGCATTACAAGAAGACATTATTTAAGTCTGGCGTGGTATTCTGTACTTTCAGTGTGTATTTTCCCCCCATACTTTCTCTTGAGTCGTGAGCAACCTAGTAACTCATAAATCCCGGTACTGCAAAACATTTTTGATGTGTGTGTAATTACTATTATTTCACCTGTACGAAAACAGTCACGGCTAGACTTTGCGTAACACTTTTTAATTGCAAACTATTTTTGAATGATTTATAAATTGTGCAGAAGTGTTTTTATCACGTGTGGAATAAATTGTGCAAAGACACGATATATTAGGTTCAGTATCAAATTTACTATAGGTGAAAATATTTTCTCCCATGTCAAACATAGGCTTAATATTTTAGACATATTTTCGTTATAATAACTGCATCCACTTACGTGCCAGTAAGCACCACGCCCAAGAATCGGGGCAGGGTCGGGGGTGGTTTATGTCGATGGTTTCGTGGAGGCCCAAACTGCATTCCATCAAAGTCTAAAGACTTATGCCTCCACAACGAGAGCGCGTATTCGAAGGGTATTGCATATGTTTTAATAGAAGGGTAAAAACATCGCTGTTAGCTCTCCAAATAAACACACTTTGAATGAAATTTAATGTAGGTATGACTCAAACACAGCATTGCAAAACCGACCTCATTCAACGAAAGGAAGGTTCTCGAATCGAAAGGCAAGATATAAAAAATACTGTACAAACCTCATACTATAAATATACGTCACGAGAAAGAAGCATACAAAGAGTATTGTTTCGGGGTAATTATTAACGACAAATCAATCACCGAGTGCCCCTCCCCCTCTAAAAATAATGCTTCCTCCCCTCAGCAATATATTTGTGTAAAATACATGTTGGAAAAAAATCATGTGTCGTGTATGGATGCGTTATGCAGCTTTCTGTAAAGTAATCATGGCTCGAAATCCCCAAAAAGAGATTTAAAACCACTTCGCTACCACTCACGGTATGCGATATACAAAGTGAAGGATCCCATAAATTTCCCCTCACCAAGGCATAGACGCTCATCATTAAAAATTATTTCCTCCCAAGTTTAAAATCCGAACATTAGGAAATTTAGACAACGGGAAAAAATATCCATATGTTTACTCCACGTGCAACGATATTTCTAGCTCAGTGCCCACATATAAAACTCTTTACACATGCAAATAATGTACGTATAGAAAGTTCTGCAGGGAAAAAAAATTATCACGAGGAGACGCTAGCGTAAAGGTGCACCCACCACAAGCACAGAATCATTAAAAACAGTTACCTTCGGCAAACAAAATTTCTGTATTTTCATACATTCACGTGTGCTCGCTCAATGTGTATATACAGCGCACCAAAAGTGAACTACAGCCATGTGGAACACATACATTCCGACAAAAATGCTAGAAAAATGCGTAAACATTATTCTAGAAATACATTCCGAGTAATAACATTATAATTTTTCGTCTGATGCCGATATTATTTTGAGCAGTTAATTAAATTGTTATAAGTTGCGCCTGAACCTAATTTAATAAAACAAACTACGTAACTTATAATTTTTTTTGTTTTTTTCGGATTTTACGTTATTGATCTATAAACGAATATGATAACGTAGGCCAAAATAGGGAATGGCTTTTGTAAATACCCATTCGCTTTAGCCGGATATCTCATCTGTTTGACTCCCCCAAGAATAACTGATGTGTTCTATCAGACAGCATGCTTGACCGGCACTACTGTCGTTCTACTGCAGGCAATCTGTGTCATCCAGCATTCGAGAGAGGACTAGGGAAGTCATCTTGATCGAAACGAAGGGGAAAAAAAAAACACATGGCAAACACACGTCAGCTGCAGATATTTGCCCCAAGAAAATTATGATACGGACAACTTACAACAAAATACGGCACGCGCTGCATGGTTAGCACGAAGAAGCTTGGAAACCATTTTTAGGATTGCTATCGGCAATGAAATTCAAATATATTATCAGTTTTATGGCGCGTNGGAAACCATTTTTAGGATTGCTATCGGCAATGAAATTCAAATATATTATCAGTTTTATGGCGCGTTTACGATATCAGGAAGCAACTATGTGGTATTGCATTTTTTGATGTTACTTGCCATTTTACTACCAGGTTGTTCGGAAATAAATGGCCGAANGTAATAAAATCCTCGAATTAACAACGTAGTATTTTGTTTTAGTTAGAGCTAATTTTTGCGTCTACAACTTAAAGGCAGGGTAACTCGCAGAGGGATTACTCAGACACCTTAAGCACTTGGGTTTCGACTAGAAATACATTCAGAGTAATAACATTATAATTTTTCGTTTGCTGCCGATATTATTTTGAGCAGTTTATTAAATTGTCATAAGTTGCGCCTGAACCTAATTTAATAAAACAAACTACGTAACTTATAATTTTTATTTANTTTGCTGCCGATATTATTTTGAGCAGTTTATTAAATTGTCATAAGTTGCGCCTGAACCTAATTTAATAAAACAAACTACGTAACTTATAATTTTTATTTATTTTTTTCGGATTTTACGTTATTGATCTATAAACGAATATGATAACGTAGGCCAAAATAGGGAATGGCTTTTGTAAATACCCATTCGCTTTAGCCGGATATCTCATCTGTTTGACTCCCCCAAGAATAACTGATGTGTTCTATCAGACAGTATGCTTGACCGGCACTACTGTCGTTCTACTGCAGGCAATCTGTGTCATCCAGCATTCGAGAGAGGACTAGGGAAGTCATCTTGATCGAAAGGAAGGAGAAAAAAAACACATGGCAAACACACGTCAGCTGCAGATATTTGCCCCAAGAAAATTATGATACGGACAACTTACAACAAAATACGGCACACGCTGTATGGTTAGCATGAAGAAGCTTGGAAACCATTTTTAGGATTGCTATCGGCAATGAAATTCAAATATATTATCAGTTTTATGGCGCGTTTACGATATCAAGCTGCAACTATGTGGTATTGCATTTTTTGATGTTACTTGCCATTTTACTACCAGGTTGTTCGGAAATAAATGGCCGAAATGTATATTATCCAAACGCAACTGTTCTGCCCTAACTTCACGGCAGCGATGGAACTGCACGTATTACTGTAATCCATTCACGGTTACTTAACACTTTTCTGAAGCCCTGCTAAAGTTATACTTCCAGGATATTCCTCCGCCTAATGCAAACTAGGCTTAACTAAGTCTAGAAAATTACACCAAAGGACAACGCACCGAATTCGTGCGCACTCAGTTGTAATAATATTTTGCATGAGGGCTGTTTTTTACCAGGCGCTACCAACACAGGCGTTTTCTCACTGTCTTAATTCAATTATTATAAATCAAACATTATTATTCATAATAAAAATATATGTAAAACTTTAGTCTAACGAGAAATAAAATAATTTTATGTTAACATAGGCATAAAACGCTTGTGGTACTTGGCATATTTAGGAAGTAACTTGACGCGTGCTACATAGGGTGATTTTTCAAAGGTTTGATTAAAAAAGTATGAAGAAACCGCGAATAGACTATAGCTAAAGGTCACAACAACAGGAAGACTTTATTACGCTACTTGCCGTGTAGCAGCATGTGTGTATGCATGTGTCATATGCCGTATTACTGTGCACTACATTGGAACACCATAATCTAAGTCAATTTTGTCGCATGAGCTCAAACAGGCAAGTACAGCGGTAAAAAAAAGTATCGCAATGCTGTTATATTCTATTCACAATTTCTTCCCACTTCTTACAATCCCCGGATTTTCGCATGTGGGAATCGTGCCGGACGATGACGCTGGTCGGCGGGTTTTCTTGGGGATCTCCCGTTGCCCCCGCCATTGCGTACCGGTGCCGCTCCATACTCACCTCGTTTCACTTCCATCGGCTCTCAAGCCCCCGGTGTTAAGAGCCGCCCAAATCTCTCTACTCCACTCCATTCACATTTCTTAAATCGAACCTTTGAAAAATCACCCCATACATTACGCGTTCGGTTGTTCCTTAAATATATCGTGCATCACTAGAGTTTACCCATGTGTTAACATAAAGTTATCTTATTTTTTATGAAACTAAACATTTATTTATATTTAATCTATAAATTATATTTAATTTATAATGGGTGTAAATAAAAATAGTGAGAAAACAGGTTTTGTTGGTAATGCCTAGTAAGAAATAGTTCTCACGCAATATTACTAAACTGAGTACGCATGAATGCGGTGCGTTGTCCCTTTGGTGTAATTTTGTACACTTGGTTAAGCTTTGTTTGCACGAGGCGGAAGAATATCCTGGAAGTAGAACTTCAGCAGGGCTTCAGAAAAGTTGTAGGTAACCTTGAATTGATATGGCATTCAAAGTCGTCGAACATGTCTCATAAAGGTACTCTAAGCCTGTATGCCACGATGGAAGATTCTTTGGAACCTGCATGGCCGCTTGTATGGATGGTTCTATGGAAGATTTGGCAATCTGCTGGCCGTTTTGATGGATGTTTTCGTAAATTATCGTGTACAATTTTCTATAGAAGGTCTCCTACAATGTTGAAAGTTTAACTAATAAGAGAAACGTTTGCTGAGTTATTTTGTTTATTTTGTCAACTGAGATTATAAAACAGCATTGTGTGTAAATTATGGGAAAAATTCGTTTTTATTTAACACGGAAGTTCCAGTTACAACAACAAAACGATTAGGCTCTGCATATACGTATAATGTTTGTTTTGATAATAATATGGTTATATATATATTGGTTGTTATATATAACGATATATAATCAATTTTATATATGATTGCTCGTGAACCACAGTTGCAGAAGTAAAATCGTAAAAAAAAAAATGCACTATTCTTTACTTGTACGGAACTAAGTATCGCTGGACAGGTTATTCCAAACAAACCTCCACAGCTGCTTGCATGCAGGCTCGGGTAGCAGGCACGCAGGCACACAGGTTTTATACAAGTGTTTCCCCAGCATGCCTACCGAGTGTCTGTTCCGGGATGCGCGGTATTTGCGGCGCTAACTCCCGCAGATGAAAGACGAGCGGCCGCAGCTTCGATAACGGAAACCAGTCGGTCCAGTTGATGAAAAGCGGGTGCGTGAGAACCGGTTCCGGGGAAGCTGGCCCGCCCGAATGGGAAAGTTCCTATGTAAAGGGCGATCGATTATCATCTCGCGCACGTATTATTCTCGTAAAAATTTATTTTGTTCTCGTGTCGACTTCCCGAAGTACAGTCGTCGACATGTTGGAGAAGCGTGCGCATCGCCCACTTTCACCAAATGTTTTCGACGTAAGGAAAGCTTGTGTGCTGCTGAGTATTACCAAGGCTTTTCAAGATAAACTGAGATATTTTCGAAAGCCCTGTTTAAGATACACTTGAATGCACATTATGTGTTCTTCCACCATATATAACATCAGCATTGCCATGTGCCTGATAATTTCGTTTAAGCTTCGGTCAAGCGAAACTTTGGCGTCATTAGAAAAATAAATATTTCACAAATTTACTAGTTCTTACACTAATATGCTCTAAAAACTCAGACAGCAAAATAAGCGATTTCAGTATTTAGAAATGTTTACCTTATAGTTTTAATTAAACGTTAAGGCATAGAACTACGTTCCTCTCGTCATATGCAAGCATTTAGTTCAGTAATACATCCAGGCAAAGAACTGTCCAAACTACTGTAAAAAAATTATATATATATATATATATATATATATATATATAAACAGTTGAAAAACACACTTAAACGCTGTGCTTTACTGCTACTACCGGAGTAATAAAACCTGCATTCTAGATTTTTACAAATAGTTACAGTACTGCACAGCTGTTGGCCACAGGTTAGGCACGTGTTTGCCGATTGCCTTCTTGAATGCTACAATCCCTTAGAAGCAATTTTTCATCTCATTTACTTTCACACATGAAGTGTTTTCATCTTTCCAGGATGATTAGTTAAACATCCATTTTTAGAAAAATCCAAATCAATTTGAATTGGTTTTGTATGTACTAAACGCTTAATTTTCGATGCTTATTAATATATGTAATGCCACTTCGGAACAAACTACCGAGTAGAGATGTTAGAATTACAGGTACTTAGGCTGGTCCGTTCGCAAGAATTCCTACGGCATCATATGACGCCATGCCATATGACGCCAAGCCTTGACTGCAAATGTAGCCAACTTTTTCTCCTCTCAAGGTCAACAATTTTTTTCTGCATGTTTTTTCTCGGAACTTTTGTATCTGAGAATCATATCGTACGACTCATGAGTAGTTAGAAATGACCTGTTCTGTGCCACTTGGCATCCTGGTGGGGACAAGGGGAACAAGCCAGCGGCCATCTTGGTTGACGTCACGAGGCAACGTCCTGTTCTGTCATTCCTCGCCAAAGGCAGCCATTTTCCTTTTTTCCACTCGGAATTCCACTATTTTTTTTCTCAAAAACGCCCAACATTTCCCGAACTTCCCTCAAAACCAGAAAAATTTCCCGCAGAATTTTTTTTTGCAAAAATTCATATGAGTCACTCAGTCCGAAAATAGCATGACTATACAGCGTGGCTAGATGACTCCTATTTGGGAATAAGGGGTTGAGGGTTTGAGGGGTTACCCTGACACTCACGCTCCATCATTCCACCTTGGTTTTCTCATATTACTTCTGGTATCCTTTCACCTGACATCCTAGTGGGGACAAGTATCATACTCTGTCATTCCACCATGGATTTCTCATATTCCTTCTGATCTCCTCTCTCACTTGGTGTCCTGGTGAGACGAGTCTCATGCTCTGTCATTCCACCTTGTTGTTTTCATACTCCTTCTGGTCTCCTTTCACCTGTTGTCTTGGCGGGGATGCGTCTCCAGCTATGTCATTCAACTTTGGTTTTCTCATATTTTGTCTAGACTCCTTTCACCTGGCATCCGGGTGGGGACGTGTCTCATGCTCTGTCCTTTCACCTTCGTTTTCTCATATTCCTTCTGGTCTCCTTTCACCGGACGTCCTGGCGGGAACGAGTCTCATGCTTTGTCATTCCACCTGCGCGACATGGAGCGAGGCCTGTCCACGCACACTGGCCGATTTCGAGAGAAAAATGGGAAATTTGAAGGAAAATGGCTACCGGCCGACCGGAATGACAGAGCATGTGGCCGGTTACGGCTCCGGTCCTCGTCCCCTTGTCCCAAAACATATATAATACTATGATCATTAGCTCTAAATCCGGATGACCATACAACTCTTGATACAAATAAAAGTATGTTTAATATAGAATACAAAACAGGGGGTGAAGATGACCACGTAGATGGCATTGATGAAAATGATTATGAAGACTGTGATGGTGCTGAAGACGATGGCGATTTTATAGATGCAGTCTTTTGGTCATCTTCACCCCCTGTTTTGTAACTTGTATTAAATTTAATTTTCTCTGTAGCAGGAGTTGTATAGTAATCAGTATTTATAGCTAATGAACGTTTATTTTGAAGTTCATCGATTTCACGCGAAAGTCTTGCGAGTGTACATTCTGCACAAACCGACTCTACCTCGCGTCGTAGGTCTCTCATTCCGTCATTAGCATTAACTGTCTCATCATAATAGTCAGTGCAATCAGTACCCATCGATGCAGCAAGGGGTACTGACGATATAACTTGCTAGCTCCCAGTAGACGAACCCTTGCAGATCTTGATGTATTCCTTCAATGTATCGCCTCGCATACATTGCATATGGCCATTATCGTAATGTTTCATTATACGAGTTCCCTTGTCGTCTGCGAGCACGTTATGTAGTTTAGTAACAGGAGGTAACGATTGCTGTTTCTCAGTGGGCGAAAGAACACTACATTTGTCAGTCTTGATGTGTTTATTTAAGTTATCACGTCGAATGAACAGTCTGGAACATTTATAGAAGCTAAGGATCGCATGAGATGGGTTCTTCAAACAATAGCTATTGTTACGTCGGGGGTTCATAAGTCTGCTAATCGTCGTATCAGGGAGTGACGGTACTCTGCCATCTTTACGAAAATTGAACCCTCAGTGTCGCACACATCTGAAATGTTTTTTTCCTTCTTTACTGTAAGTATGTAATTTCTCACATTGACTTTTTTAAATAGTTTTTTTTTTAATTTTTAGCAATATTTTTATTTTTCGAGTTCAATGTCAATGGGGTCAAGGTTAAAGTCGTCAGCATTCAACATGGGAGGTGAGAGTCAGTATTGTAATATGTTCGTTGATTTTTACAAGTGTTTGTTCGAGTTTATGAATTTTTCCCCTCAATTTTTGAGTCCAAGGTGATTTAAGTCAATGTCAAGGTCACCACTATCCAACATGGGGATGGAGTCAGTAACGAAATATGTGTTCGTGAATTTTTTAATTTGTTATATTTTTTACCATTTTTTCTCGATTTTTCGGATTCAAGGTTATTTGGGTTAAGGTAACGGTCACCAGCATCCAATATGGGTGTCGGAGTCAGTGATGTAATATGTTCCTGAACTTTTATTAATTTTTTTCGATGTTTTACAATTTTTCTTGATTTTTAGTTTTCAAGGGCATTTGCTAAAGGTAAATGTCACCAACATCCAGTATGGGGGTCGGAATCAGTAACATAAAATGATCCTAATTTTTTACGAGTTTCTTTCGATTTTCTAACATTTGTTTCTCGATTTTTCGGGTTCGAGGTCATTGGGGTCAATATCAAGGTTTTTTTACAAACAACATGGAGGTCAGAGTCATTAATGTAAGTTTCTTCGATTTTTATAATAAATATTTCTATCTTTTCCGATTTTTCTCAATTTTTTTAGTGGGAGGAGAGTAGGAATGGAAGAGAGCGATTGATAATTATTAGAGTGATGGTGCTAAGCGAGGGGAGGGAGGGGTAACATTATATTTTACTAGATTTTTCGCATCAATGTTTTAATTTTTTGCGATTATTTTCGAATTTTCATTACTGTGGAGTGTTTAGGTGAGGGGTGATTGGTTAGGTGGTGGTGTGTGTGTGTGAGGTAATTTCATATGTTCCTCAATTTTTTAGAATTTTTTTTTCTATTTTCTACGAATTTTCTATATTTTATAATTGTTTTCGATTTTTATAATAATTTTCAAANGGGGGGAGGATGGTGGTAGGGGGTGAAGATGTGGTATGTGCAGGATGCGGGCGGGGGAGGGGCAATGTCCGTTGATCCTCCTCGGTCGGCTGGACCTGGCTCAAGAGTGTCGATCCTCCTTTAGAACTTTTCGGATCGTGTTTCGAGGAGCTTAGAATCCGCTGTCCTCATGTTTCCATGGTTTTTTATTTTGCAAATTTTTTAGTAAAAAATGTGATTTTTTTTTGGTAAAATAATTAATATCCTAAGTGATTTTTGGGCTGAAACAGACAATTTTGTCGATAACGTGGCCGGCCTACACGAGCTGCACCTGTGACGTCATCGCAGGCGAGTAATCGAAAAATCCGACTCCATCAAAACCTGCACCCACCAGAACCTACTAAATATATCTAATAAAGTCATATTATTTCGGTTTTTTTTTTCTGGATTTTACAGTATTTTGCATCTTGTTTGTGGGTACAGGCGGGGTTGGCCACTAAGTCTTCTGCCAGCAGTAGTAGACGAAACTCGCGATGTTGGCACCGACGAGGCAGCTCAGTACGGTGTTAGTGGTCTTGTACAGTACAGAGGCGCTGATGTATCTCCAGTCGAAGAGGGTGGGCTCGCGCACCATGCAGCGCCAGTAGGCGTTTCTCTGCCGCAGGTTCTGCACCTCTTGGTACAGGTCCTCAGCTTGGAGGGTGTACATCTTGCACACCACCGACACTGGCAACAGTATCACGAACGCTGTCAGCGTCACCACCAGCTGCGGGCACAAGCGCATCGTATAAAACCGGAAACTGAAACAAATTACCCATTGCATGGCCACATTGCATTTTGCAGTAAATATAACAGCACCTGCACTGCTGCAAACATGTATTACTCAATAGGCACGAAGTTATGTACTTTATGAGACCTAGGATTTCCAACTCACAATAGGATCTGGCCCAAACTGGAAGACGTTAACTCGATATACCAGAAACTTGCATTAAGTCCCCAGGACAACAGATGGGAAGGGGTTCACTCGGTGAATTTCAACCTTGCTGGCAACTGCCCAGAATTCCGGGGTCTGGCCCAAGTTGGATAAATATCACCTGGAATCCCTGATCCTTGATCGCAGCCAGCGAGGATGCTGAGTTCCCGTCTAGGCAGAAGGAAGTTCTTTCGACATGCATGAGCGTTGCTGTAATGCGATCAGGGGTCCTATTCTGTAACTTGAGCTTGCTTAAAGACAGTCACCAAGATTGTCTTTACGATAAAGAGAGCCATAAAGACGGTTATTTGTAACTAATCAACAATATGCTTGTTGAACTGTATTTTTTCCATTATTACAGTGTGTCTTGTGTTACATATTTCGTTAACGTAGTGAATAATAAATGCAATTTGATTGTTTGCTGACAACTATCCAGAACACCAAGGTCTGGCGCCACGGAGAAATAAGTTCACTTGATGTGAACCTTTTTGACAGCCATCCAGAAAACTAGAGTTTAGCACCAAGGAAAAGGAAGTTCACTCGACATACCTGAACCTGGCTGGCAGCCACCCTGGAAACCAGGCTCTGAAGCCATAGAGAAGAAAGTTCACTCGACATACCTGGAGTGCACAGCTCGACAGAGCCTTGCAGAGGCCGATGGGCTGTGGGAGGCAATCAGCCTGGCAATGAGGGCACTGCTCAGCCTCGTACCGCTCGTCCTGGCACTCCTGGTGAATGTAGTGCTGCTGGCACTCGAACAACAGTAACAGCGGTCCCTTGGATTCATCCTCCCCGCACATCTCGCAGCTTCTCTCTGCGGCAGGATGGAGTGAGTGAGTGAGTGAATGAATGGAGAGATTTGGGTGGTTCTTAACAGCGAGGTCTTGAGAGCCGATGAGGGCGTTTGAGGTGAGAATGGAGCAGCGTCGGAATGAAAGGGTGGGGGAAACGGGAGATCCCTGAGAAAACCCGCCGACCAGCGGAATTGTCCGGCACGATTCTCACTTGCGAGAAGCCGGTAGTGACCTGGCCGAAGATTGAACCTGGTTCACTTTGGTGGGAGGTGAGCAGACTAACCGCTCAGCCACCGCGGCCCCTGACAGGATGGAGATCTCATTTTATCTCATCCCGATGGACAGGTAAGTGGGGATGCTTGTGGTGTGCAACTACACAAGCGTTTGTATGCACTGTAAAATGGAATATTTTCTCCCTAATTTCCGTAACATAGCTGACTGATCACCATTATATGGCTGGAGGCGTTTCGGTTTAGAATTTCGGAATAGATGTGGGTGTTTGTGTAGTTTTTATATATAATACGTTTCCAGTTTTTTTACAGAGAGGCCTTTTTCACCTTAGATTTACCCTCTGGTATAAAGCTGAGGTACAAAAAAGCATGAATTTAAATATTTGTTCACTGCTCCAAATGAATTTACATAGAATATAAGTGAAAATGATTTTGCTGGAATAAGTTAAGACTACAGTACCGATTTCTTCGAACACTGAAAATCAGAAATTTATTAACGAAATGGCGAATTTCATTTACTTACTTCTCCCAGATGTTGGTTACGATAATGTTAACACTTATTCAACAGTCGGTACCAGGTCCTTAGTCCAATGAGTGATACTTTCCTTTAGAACATGCATGAGTATAAATCTGAGGCAGGTATGTTGTCATGTTACCAATACCGCTCCATTAGATGCAACTATTCGGTCAGCAATATAATAATTATAGTTAAATGTTAAAATATTTAAATCAAAATTGCACAAATGTGTTTCTTAATTTGTATTATTGTAACGCATTTAGAAACGATTTACGCAACTTGTGGATGGACGACACAGATCTTAAATATTTTAAGTTCGAAATGTGTTTTTATCGTTAAGGAAATATTACTCAATTTTTGATGTCTATGGCTTTTAAGCCAGTTGGTTTTTGTTGTTCTTTTAATAGCACTTTCATATCAAACAAGAAATAAGCTTCTAAACAGACCTCTAAATTGCACAACAAAAAAAAAATATATATATATGAACTACTTACTTCTAAGTTGCGATTCGGAATCGGAACATTTCAATTAAAGTATTGAAGAAATATGAAAAACTTACACAATGAGTATAACAACATTGTATGTAAAAAACTTTATTTATATAAGAAAACGCCCCCATTCACTGCTATTTCACCCCAAAAATTAAGCTATTGGCATTTTCAATATTTTTTTTGAGGATTTAATATATTCAGTTGATATGCTCTTACTTGTGAGGGCTCTATGAAGTATCAATGCGCGAAGTCGATGACATATACTGCCCACTGTGTTCATGCAGTAATATTTTTTACGAGCATGTAAGTAGGGGATAGTTGGATAAAACGAAATGGTATGGTAAAACCGGATACAGGCCTTATTTCATTAGGAAGTTGACGTGAACTACACACCCACTGCTCTGCCCTTGAAAACGNAACCAAAATCCCACCGATAGATCGAAAAGTGCCCTTTGGGGGATCTGTTTTGCAAATGAGGGGATCGGTGCTTTTTTAAGGGAAAAATCTTGAGAAGGGAAAAGGAAAGTTTAATGAAAAAGGGGAATTTTTAGGGGAAAATGGCCGCCGATGGACTAGAATGACAGAGCATGAACAGCTCCAAGCTCCGACGCCGGTCGCCGATGTCCTCGACCCGCCATAATCATTCTACTCATGTAGGATTGTTATGTGCAAACGACCACGACGTATAGAGGATCTGATTTTAGTGAGTTCCAAACTACTTGGACACCGGCTCTCTCTTCATAAATTCAACCAAGCTGCAAATTTATAGCTACTGTCAACTGGGGTGACTTTGGCTAATTTTTCGCTCGTTTTGTCTTAAAATATTTGTAAACAGAATATATAAGCTATTATTTTCCCAATACTTTTATTGGATAGAAGAGATTCCAACGAACTATTTAACATCATATTTCAAAACTGTACACAATTTTAACCTTTAAAAATTACTTCCAAAAAAATTGGAACAATCTCATCTTGACATGGGGTGACTTTGTCTCGAGGTATGATATAGCTTGAATAATCGTTTAGAAAGACCAGTGAGACAATGTAATCCATTGTTTCCTTTGCAAAATTCAATCTATTAGACAAGTACATAGCTATCCGCTCATAATTTTTTTCTTAAAGCTAGCAAATCTACCTCGTAGAATCCACGATCGCGAGTTTGTTCTTTATACCATATGAGAGATAGCGCCACTTGGATTATTTTTTCCCAAGTGGCGGGACAAAGTCACCCCGGTTGACGGTAGTATAAAACTACAAACAGATTTTGTGAAATTGTTTGAGACCGCAAACATAAGTAAGTAAATGTCTAAAAAAATTTGTCTCTGAAAAACACAAATAGCGTTTTAAAGTGGCGTTTGGATAAGCTAAACTGGTCGCTGGTATCTTGTGATGAATTGCATATTTAGTACACAACCAAACACGTCATGCATAGGATGACACACACTGAAACACACAGGCTGTGTGATCAAGAATGAAAAACTTTCTGTCAGTAGGTTGCTGTAATACCGTAAGCTTCGAACAAGAAATATTCTCGGAATACTGTCGAGCAAACAGCAAAACGGCAATCGCATATTCTTTCAATTACTGAAACTGCAGAAAAAGTACAGCATGATGTTCCTCCTGATGGCAGTAATTTTACTAGTGTTAAACATCAATGGGTTGAGGAACTCGCCGTACAGGCACTAGTTCTAAAACTATTTAGGCCTAACAAAATTTTTTTAAATTTTGTGCTCAGTCATCTACAAATAAGTAATGTTTTTAATTATGCATGTTAGGTTGGCTTTGTTAAAGATAGTATTAGCCCAGGGTAAGCAGGATTACGTTATGAAACATTATTTTCTTTCTCCCTGAACATGCAAGTTTCCTTTTCAGAATGCCAGTCAAGCTTAACTCCTTTCATCGGCACTAATACCAGCCCCACAGAAAACAAAAATTAACAGTTTAACATTAAAAAAAAAAAGACCACTCGCATTACGCAGTACAAATATACCAAACCCAAAAGACAGTAACTCCGATGGAAAATAGATCTGTAAATACCAATCCTAAAATAAGGGCTAGTTTTCGTAGTGGTACCAGCACATATTAGAGAAAGTGTAGTAACATGTTATATCGCTTAAATAGTTTTTAAAAATATGAATATGTTTATTATGTCTTTAGATAGATTCAAATAATATCTAACTTTTTGAGAATCGAAAATAAGTGAATGACAGATGTCTATAACACGGTACGTTACATTGAAAAGCTGAAAATGCAATAAAAAAATTTATGAAAGGAATCAATCAAATTATGATCTGTGAGAAATACGTTCGCTGTTAATTGGCAGATAAACTGAAAATAATTAATAATTGCACATCTATGCAATTTCACAGATATTAGCAAAATATTTCAAATACCGAAGTTACTCAAATGTTTAAGTTCGCACTGCGTAACGTATGCTAAACATACAATAAACAAGCTAATTTTCTCTCTTGGGTATGTAGCACGAAAATGATGAGTTACATTGAAGATGTGAGTACATGTCGAATAATGAAGCACACTTTTGACGCAGACTCGCCATTAAAACGAAACCAGCAATAAATGTATCTCCAGAGCATGAAGCTGTGTGTCACAAGGAAAGAAACCCACAGTAAATATATAACAGCTGACGGTAGCGGGCGCTCCAAATTCCGTTGGCGGAAACAGGTGGCATCTGTGAGATCATTTGGCAGCATTGGCTGACTCACGATAAACATTTTTGAGAGCCCTGACGTGTTTCTTCTTTCTACTAGTATTGTACGTAATTTCTCGTAATGCAAAATTAATGTTGGCATAAAAAAAAAACAATATCCATGCATTAATCAGTCGTTGCAAACATGGATATTGGTCCGATACGCCAGTCTTACAATGACGGAGTTAAGAAGAGGAGCTGGCATGACGTCACACAAAGGCTGTATTTTTCGCCCATCACCATAGTGTGACACCGTAAAGCATTGTTAATGTCGAGGCAGGTTTTTCTTTTTAATGCATGTAAAATGTGGACGTTTTTTAAAACTATTACTAACTATTGAAGCTAAACTTTCAGGCTAAATATCAACATGCTCTGATACATTAATAATAATTTTAGCTGTGACGTGTTAGGTTTCCAATGTTGTGGGTGTCACAATGTGGCGGGCAGGCTTCATAATTTTACCACGCACATCCACAGACAAGGCCACCCCTTGCATATAATCCATTAAAAAAAATTAAAAAAATCCATCAACCACAAATTCTAAGCATCAAAATTAGAACTAATTTCCATAGCTTCTAACATAAATATATACAGGGCCGGATTTACCACTAGGCCCCGACCTAGGGGCGCACAATTCCAGGGGGTGCACGCTAAAAAAAAAAATATTTCTTTAATTTTAATATGTCAGTAATGTATAATGCATACATGCATTTATGTGTTGATAGCTGTGAAGAGATTAAACTTATTTCCAATACCTTGTTGGGCTATTTCATTTATTTAATACACCCAAAATACAAAAATTTGATTCTCAAATTATTTTCATAAGTTAGGTTATTTTGCGATAAAATTAAAATTGTCACGATAAAGATTATTTTCTTGCGGAAAATTTCCGGACCAATACCCTCCCCCACCTCCCCGCCCAAAACTCAAGGTGGTATAAAGAGGGGGTGGCAAAAACTCTTGGGCCTAGGAGCGTCCAAACTTTAAAACCGGCCCTGACTATATTTACATTAGTCATTAAATTATTTGTATTTACGGGCGGGAATATTTTTCAGAGGTGATTTTAAACAGCAGTTAATCGACTTTAAACCAGATAAAACTGCACAAACAACCTGGTCTGAAAGCAGCAATTACAAACAGTACCTGCCCCTGTTGGAGAGGCCGCCGTGGTTTCGGTGTTTTCGCCAGCCATGATGCTGGCGGCGTCTATTTCTTCGCTGACCAGAAATGCTTAAGTTGATGGTAGGTTATAGAAAATATCAACGAGAATTTGTTCTAAGCTTCTTAATTAATTCTGTGATCTCGGTAACTAAATTGTAACTGTTACATGTTTCATTGTTGTTTCTGCATTGTAACTGTTAATTGTTTTAAAAAAGTGTTTGTTGGATAGTTGATGGTAATAAGCAGCTTCGTCTTTGGAAAACTAGATGGCTACTTCTGAAAAAAATAATTGTGACCATGACTATCAAACACTTACATTAAAAAGGTAATACAAATATCCTGATATTAATATCGGATGTCGACCCGCCGTTTTTCATCAATGCCGAAGCTCAGAGCGGGGGTAGTTCAGGCCCCGTGGGGGGGCCCTTTACCACCCAAACGGGGTTTCATATAGCCTACAGGGAGATTAGGAAGAAGCAAGATCAGCCCCCTCCCAACTCCCTGCACCAACCCAATCTGTAGTTACGGAGGTTGCCCTCCGCAGCTAACATTTATGGGCCAACTGAGTTTCCCCAGCTAGCCCAGGTGTCCCAAAAATATTCCCCTCCCCCACCCAACCAAATCCTGCACAGGAAAAGAGGAGGGAGGCAGCACTTCCTAGGTAGTGTCTCTACTTTAGTGTTGTTAATTATAAAGACGGTAATTTTGAATATTGCAGGTATAATATTAAAACTGTTTTTAAAGCCAGAGTTTCTTATAAAATTCGCCTTAGGTCGTAAGGGCGTGTCCCGAGAAATGTGTTGTAATTGAAATAAGTTATTTCATATTTAATGAATTTGTGGTACTGAAAACGTGAATTTTGTGTTTATCAGGTTTCAAAGTGCTAAAAACGGGTGTTAACTGCCAGTATTTGTTACAAAAATGCCGCTGATCGTGAGGGAGTGACCCGATAGAAGTTAAGGAAATTAAAAATATATTTTCCATTATCTGTGATTTTAAGTAACTGGTATTTAAAAAGTGATTTACGGCGGGATTTTGCGATGCAGTTTTTGTCCAAAAAGAATTTGAAAGTTTGCTTGTGTGTTGTTTGAGGAATAGTTCGGTTAAAATATGCGTAGTTTCTTGTGTGTGCGTGAGTTTGTGTGTGTGTGTTTTTTTTTTTTACTCTGCAGAGTGAAAGAAAGTTGGGTAGAAAATTGATTTTAAAGTATTTTAAGCCGTAAAAAAATGCTGAGGGCGGGTAATTAAAGATTTAATACCGTTTTGTAAGTTATTTATCCAATAGTTATTTGAAAAAATTCCGTGGGTTTGTTAAAGAAGGCTTGAAAAGCGAGCTGATAGCTGCAACTTTAGTTTCACGGGGTCAGTGGCCTCTGATTGGCCGAGGAGTCAAGTAGGAGGCGGAGCCTTCCTCCGTCACTCGAGAGGTGGCAGCACTGTTGTCTTTTTACGTGAAGTGGATTTTAAAATTGATAAAATAAATCGAAAAAATTAAAAACTCTTAATTGGGGTTGTAAACTAGTTAAAATTATTACATTTAATATATTTAAAGTGGAGAAGAACGTTTTTCTATGGTTTTTCCCCGTTTATATGTTTTAAATTATTTTAAATTTTCTAAAGTTTCGGTTACTATTGGCGTTTCTCTCATTCGTCAGAATATGTGTTTTTGTTTTATATACCAGGAGCTTCCCAGGATAAAGTTAATTTAATTCGTACAAAAAGAGTTGAGTGTTTCCAAAAGTAGAAAGGATTTTTTGCCGTGGATTAGTTATAGATTAGCTTTGCGCCATGTAGGGGCGGAAATGCGCCATGATGGCCGAGAAATTTTATTCAGACAAGAATCGCATAAGCGAATTCATTTCCTGAATCGCCTCTCCCGGTCCATCCGGCACACTCTGAGGTGCGGAATACTGGGCCGTGGAGCTGGCAGGGTTCTATTTGCTTGTTTCCTAGGCGGAAGATGGTAGAGTGGGGACTGTAACTGGTAGTTAGAAACCTACGGACACCTGTGCGTACGAGAGATTTTGTGGCAGGTTTTTTGCGTCCGTGATATTCTGGTAATTAGCCAGATTTCTGACCAGCATTGAGCCTGTCTGTGAGGCTTGTTGTTTTTGTTTTTGTTGTGTCCTGATATTTTCAGCCTGGACTTGACATTTCTGAACCTGTTCGAGGTATTTAGGGCAGAGTTTGGAAGTGCCTGAGTGTTCGCCTTGGCAGTTTTTACAGAGCTCGGTGTCCCTTTACTTGGGACATGGCAAGGGATGTGGCCCAGTGCAGTGTGGGTAAACTATTTTCATGCGGCAGTAATTGCGCGTATGGCCGAATGCCAAACAGTTTTTAGACTGGAGCACATCTTTCGGCCGTTTCTTGTAGACACATGGGTGTACCACGGTCATATTTAGTCTTGTGAGGGATTCTAAGGGTGGCAGATTCTTGTCTTGCGCGGCCGTTATGCAGAAAAAGCGATACAGCTGCAAAATAGTCGTGTTCGGGTGTGCGGGTTAGGTGGGTTCAGGAATTATTTTTTCGAATTGATCTATATTTATAATTTTATAGCCACAGTCTTCAAGATAGCTCTGGATGTCTTTTATTTCTGTGCAGGGCGTGAGGTCAAACACCACTTTTTGTGTTTGTCTTTCTGGCCAACTGAATGTGTAGAAAGGCATGGTACTCTGGAGTAGAACTGTTATTGCTTCCTCAAAGAGTATAATGTCTTTGGTTAAAATATGAATTTTGAGACCATCACGTGTGATGACTAAGTTAAAGCCAGTTTTTGAAATTTCTCTTACCACTTTGACAACTTTTTGGTAGAATTTTACATCACGTATTACTATTCTATAAACATGTTGTTTTTCCCGTTTGTTAGAATTGACACGTGGCTATGCGTGGGGTTGTTGATGACCTGACGGGCCAGGTGCTGGTTGTGGATTCCCGTCTGGGATTTCCAGAAGTGAGGAATACCGGTTCGAGAACGGAATGGCAGGTGACGCCTCTACCAGAGTTTAGCGAGGGCGTTTTGTATCACCTAGTTTTTCCTTATGCCTTTTTATGGTGCCGTTGTTGTTCGTACATGTTTTCTTCCAGTTCCATTTTAGGACAGTTTTGAGGTGGTTATTGGTTGTAGTTTACTAGTGGTGTTTTTGGAGCCGCAGGTGCTGTTGCAGTGCAGTCCCCCTGCACATGGCCTGCACCGGGCAGAGAGACTTGATTACCAGCCAGCATCGCAACCCCAACCAGCTCCACCCCAAGAGGGTTATGGTGGGGGTGTGAGTAGACCAGGAAAAACTTCTGGAGTATGTTTGTTTAATTGGCAGTGTGCATAAAAATTATTTTTACGAGGTGCAGTTTACTGTGGCCACAGTCCCACTAGGCTCTAGATGACCAGTATCCAGAGGTGTGTGCCGCGATAAGCAAATCTAAGAGGCGTTGTGGAGAGGCGAGCTCTTCCTCAAGGGTTGATGACGATTCGCAGGTCTCGACTCGAATGCTGTGGTGATCGGATGTCGATATTGACCTTTATCATTCATATTACCACTATATTTGTAAATTCAAAATTGAGGCAAAAGTAAACAATGTTTGATACCCCAACATCGATGTTTGTAAAACATTAACTTTGATGTCCCTGCTATATTCATAAACCTCTACGTGACGTATGTACGTTCGGTCATGGCTAGTATTTGCACAAAAACGTAAATTTTGCAAAAGCAACTGAAGTACACTCTGGTGGCAGAAGTTGTCAACAACATTTTCGTGTTAGTCTTGTTTTATTTGTGGGATTTGTGAGACAAGTTCACCATATTGACATTTCCCGTTTCGATTGTTCTAACTCATTTTGGCCTCTATAAATACAGACGATGCTGCTACATCAACTACGAATTCCAAATACGTTCATTTATCCATTTTCCATAATATGTAAACATATAACCTAGCCAAATCTAATTATTCATAATTTTTTAATTAATTATAAAAGGCGGTAATTAATTAGATGTACAATTAAAAATTACTCCAATGTTATTGGCATTCGAAATTGGGNAAACATATAACCTAGCCAAATCTAATTATTCATAATTTTTTAATTAATTATAAAAGGCGGTAATTAATTAGATGTACTATTAAAAATTACTCCAATGTTATTGGCATTCGAAATTGGCAACTCTGATTGGATAGAAGATTTCCAGCACTCCCATTGGATTCACAACCATTTCACAATCATGATGCACATATGCCCCACCACTGACCCAGTTGGCGGTGGCTTCCAACCCTATTATACCTGACGTGGACCAATCCGGCATGGTCTGGCATGACCACTGTATCATGCCATTGGCCCACAGTCGCTGCACCAGTGCGGCCCTCAGAACAAGCACATCGTGCGTCCTGATATGTGTCCACCTCGTTCACTTGGGAACGGGTCATGACCCGATACTGAGTGATCCGAACGAGTGCCTGTGGCGTCCCTAGAGAGATCTGTGTAATTAGGATATGAATAAAGTATTCGAAGGTGTAAGAATTTATCTATCGCCCATGGACAAATATTCGTGAAATTCGCCCTTAGGCGTTTGGGAAGCAATCGCAGAATAAATGCATGCCACATGCATATTTAGTGAGGTGTATAGTAGCAAGGCTTGGGTATATAAAGTGTTTTACATAATTTTCCGATTGCAATTGTATGTCTAATCAAGCCAATTAGTGGCATGGGAAATAATTAGTCTTTCTTTCAACCTGACCATTCTGGTCCTGGAGTGCCCCAAAACTTAATAGACCTAAATTTTCCACATGATCTGCAAGGCACCACATAATCATGTTTTGAATTTAAATAAAGGTGCTTAAGAAAAGAAGTCAGAACACTCCTCAAGCTAAGGGATGTCCATCCCGAATGTTGAAGGACCCTATTGTCTGTATGTTTGACATGTTTATGGAATGAGTTCAGTAGACTAAGATACCTCGCGAGATGGCGCGAGCTGTCGGCGAGAATGCGGTTCACCCGGGCTACCCCCTGCAGTCTGATTCCACGGGTCTTAGGTGCTGCACGTGCACATTCATACTTTGTTCTGAACACTTAACTGTAATATGTTAATGTAATTTACTGGAACATTTATTTTGTTTACCAAAAGTCTTCCCTGCGTTCACAGTACCCCTCAAGTTTTCGCATCATTCTTGGCCTTTTTGTATAGTCATGGCCACTGGAAGGTTCTGTGAGTCAGGTCTGCTTTAATTTGCACTGTATACATGTAACTGTGCACACTATTCGGCAATACAATTTACTTGAGTTAAACGAAACTTGTAAGCTCTCATTTAGTGATGTATTTCGGGTCCTGGCCCTATCCAGGAAGTTATCGACGCCTCAAGGAGGCATCCTTCATTTATAAGGTAAAAGGTAATAGTAAGGCGAGCTGGGGAGCCTGAATACCCGGGCTATATAAGACGTTTTCCTGTAAATTTTTACAGTGTGCGTCATGGGATACAGCCACATGGTCGTTAGGCCTACGATCCTGAGAACTGTGACTTCGTGTTCACCCAGTGAGCTGGCGCCCATTCTATTCGAAATAGGAATATTTTAATATAATCAGGTAACGTAAAATAGCTTGCCCAACTAGTTGTGGCAAACATAAAGTGTAAGAAACATGTGTGTGCAAATCCGGAGAAAAAATTACAGCCAGTCTTAAAATCCTCCATTTGTACTGCTCGACCAGGAAGAATGTGGTCCGCGCCGCCATTTTGTGGCATAGGTCAGGCCTGTGCGGGATATCAGACTCTGACGTCATAGCCGACCTGTCATCAAGCGCTCACAACATCGGACGAACGCGCCGCGGTAAACAACCGGACCGGGCGAGACGCTCCAAGTGTGTGAGTAGACCGCGAACGGTAAAGGCCGCTGCCTTCCGGGAAGATGGTTCGCGATTACAACTAAGGACCGGGCTACCACATTGACCATGTGTTCTGTGTGCAACCGCATCGTGTAATATACAAAAGACTGTTGAGAAATGGAGTACAATCCAACTGTACCATCCACCTATCGGAAGTGTGATCAGTGCGGAAAATCCCGAACACTCTATCCCTTCGACAAATATAACATACGTGCACATATATGCAGGTGCCCGCCGACCGAATACGATGCATTCTTCCTGCCTCCACTCGCTTCCACAATGGTCGTCTACCGCTGCCCACAATCTACGTGTGCGGGTGTTGGCACAGACTCAGTGTGCTGTTCTACATGTCAATGCATAATACATACGAGTTGCTTACACTATGCAGAATTTATTACCCTGCGACACCATTAATTCCAGTGCTTGCAATGCACAGAACAGTGGACAACATGCCAGCCAGAACTCTCAGAGCATGAGCTTCAGCCAGCAACCAGTGAGTACCCAAACAACAACCAGGGTTCAATGTGTCGGGCACAATATTGTGTGAACTGTGAAAAGACATGCATAAACTGCAAAGAGTGAAACGTGAGTTTTCACCCCACATATGTGTCTGCAGGGAATGGCAGGCGATCCGCGAGGGAATGTTTATGGGTAAACCGTGCCAACAAAAGTGTGCAGCCCTACATGGGAACATACTGGAACCCACACAAATAACAAAGTTAATTGATATGTTCACCCAACCTATGCTGAGATTACATAACCAACCAACCCAGCGAATGGAACCCGTGCCACCCATGCCTGCATGACAGGGAATAATAGGAACCAACGGTACACAGTTCTAAACACCGGGGCCATTAGTTCCCGAGTACCGGACAAGTCTAACCAGGTGGAATTACGTGACACCCGCCAAATTTCAGACACTTCCAAACTTTTCTGGCCAGACAGCTGAGGACGCACACACGTTCCTCAAAGAGTGCACTACCCGATTATAATGGTACGGAGTTAGCGTGGAAGAGTGGGCGAGTATCATCGGGAACCAACTACTTGGGGAAGCGAAAGCACAGAAGCGAAAGCCACAGAATACGACATGTCCTGGGGACAATTCGTACCCAAATTTATGGCCGGTTAAGCGAACATGTTTACCATGTTAAAACAATAGGTCACCCTATTTACCGAGAAACAAGGTGCCACCGAGGACCTGGACATATTCGTAAGCCGAAAGTTACATCTAGCCGACAGACATTATCCGCATCTCCCGGCGGAAGGCGTGCTCGAAACGATCGTGGAAATGGTGAGACACGAATACCCACCGGCCTTATGGCCCATGGTGTTCAACTGAACACACTTTCTGAAAACAGCCGTGATTGTAGCATGAGGTACGGAGAAGTGCAGGGCGGCGAATTTTAATGCGCCCAGTAAAGGCGGGTGGACAGATGCGTGGAGCAATAATGTGGACACCTGGATGTCCGAAGGGAAGAGTGGCATAAGGGACAATCCCAAAATCCGGGACGTCAATAGTGGGAAGGGCCCACCAAACCTGCCTCACTGCCGCATATGTAAGGACGAACTATACCACTGGCACAAAATGTGTCCGAACTGGGCGAGTGTACTGCAGGGAAACGACAAAGTGGAGTAGGGCAAATTGGGGCCGCCCTCTCTGTTATTTTCACAACCGGAACTCCTGAAACTACCAATAACAAACAGATCCGCCATTACTCAGGCCGGGTTAGCTCCGTCAGTGATCATCTGATCATAATACCCACATACGCTTGGATGAGTAGAATATCGTCGCCTTAATAGATATGGCCGTGTCGCATAACTTCGTGCTGGCGGAGTTAATAGGCGAACAGCTGATCACCAGGGACATACAAATCGTACAATTGGCCATATTGAACGGGACCAGCGAATGTTTGGGTGAAGTCTAAGTGGAAATACATATTCGGGACTGTTCTATGGACATCATCGCTCTCGTCTCCAACAAGATACAAGAGGACCTGATTCTAAGGGTGCCATGGCTTAGACAACACAGCACCATTATTGAAATCACCATGGACCACATTCACTTCGGTTTGAGCGAACACCGAATGGTGTACAACCTAGGGCATCGAGAGAAAACAGCGAACAATGTGTCCAACTAGACACGTTCGACTACTCCGTACCCGCGGAACAAAGGGACACGATTCAGGGAGTCCTAACCGAACGACAGGACATATTTGCAGTGCCAGACAACTTAAAAGAAGGAACATGGCAGAACATGCGATACCACTCATTAAAGTTGAACCACTCTGGTCCGCCCCTCATGATTATAATCCTTATCATCTAAGGATCACATTAATCAACAAATCGAGGAAATGATTATAGGGATGGGGTAATAAAACCTTTGGAAAGCAATTACAGCTCCGCTATCACTCTGGCCTCCAAGAAAGACGGGAGCTGGAGGTATTCCATAAACTTCCGCCTGCTCAACCTTGGGACCGAAAGTGCGCCCCCACCCTTAATCAGTGTGAACTCAGCACTAAACATGTTAGGGGATGCCAAGGTTTTATATTCCCTTGACCTGAGAACGGACTATTGGAAAGTACCGGTACGGCCTTAAGACCGCATTCACGGCCCCAGATAGCTACCGTTTTCAATTTTGAGCCAAGCCCTTTGGGCTGAAATGCGCTACCTCCACCTTCCATAGCATGATGGTCTGCATCCTGGGTAGTCTGATAGGGGAGTGTACGATCGCATACCTAGACGATGTTGTGATCTGGTCAAAAATGTGGGAAGAACTCGTATACCACCTATGCGTCGTCTTGGACCGACTGGCAATCAATGGGTTAACATATGCGAACGGAACATTTCATATAGGGAACACATGTCTTTAATACCTGGGTCACATGGTCGACACCTGAGGGTATCCAGCCCAATCACGAACAATTGAGGCTAATTTAAGACTATCCTGCACTCAGCACGTGCTAACACCTGCGAAAAATTTTCGGGCTTCTAAACTGGTTAAGGTGCTACATACAAGACTTCGCCACGATAACAGGCTCACTAACTGCCCTGTTGTCAATACAATGGCGTTTCCAATGGAACGACGATGCCCAAAATGCATTCAAAGAAATAAAACACAGATTCCAACAGTGTGACAAACTGTCCCGTTTAGACTCCCAGAAGCATATATATCTGCAAACAGATGCCAGTCAAGACGGGATTGGTGCCGTTATATTTCAATGCGATGATGACGGGGAACGCAGAGCCATAGAATACACTTGAGCGAAGTTTGCCCCATGCGAACGCAACTACGATGTGAACGACAGGTAATGCTTGGCTATCGTATGGGCACTAAAACACTACCACCAACACCTAGAGTACCAACAATTCACATTGAGAACTCACAATCGGTGTTTAATGTGGCTGCATAACATACGCACTGCCCACAACAAACTCACCTGGTGGTCTATGTTATTACAGCCCTATGATTTTGTGGTGGAACACATTCAGAGCGAAGAATTCAAACTAGCCTACGCCCTTTCCTGTGCAGCCTGTACAACCGAAATAGATTGTGATGAAGACGACTGGGAAGTCCTATTCCCGCCAGACAGTCTGCCGGTTGCCTGGCTACAGAACTTCACCATAGGCACGAGTAATGCCACCCAAGACCTAACAAGTGATGTGGTATACGAACGAGTACTCGCCACACAGCAGCTGTCCACAGATGTCACGGTATACCAGGTTCAGTGTGCCAGAGAACAGCTGGCCAACTGATGTGCGGTCGATAACCACCTGGAGACCCACCCCGCAGGGGAGGAGGGGAACTGGCGAACATAGATCCCGGAGGAGGGACGAATGTTCGTTCTAGAACACTCGCATGCCAGCCGCCTAGCGTGACACCTAGGAGCCGCACAAACCAAACAGAATATACTAGCGCACTATTTCTGGCCATGGCTCAGCCTACAATTGCAGGAATTTGTATGTGTCTGCGAAAAATGTAACTGCTTGAAATCACGCTGCGCCAATGGTGTTACTCAACAGCAACCCTGTGTATCAGAGAAACTCTTCGTGAACATTGCTGTGGACCTGATGAGAACATATCCCCACGCCCTAAATGGAAAGAGATTTTTATTGGTGGTGACGGATTTGTGCACCAGGTGGTGCGAAGCTTATCCCCTCCTGAGTTAATGCCTCAAAAATGTAGCGACTGCAGAATGACTTCTTCGCCCACTGGGGTTACCCAAATGTAATCATCTCTGACAACAGACCACAGTTCAGGGAAAAGCTATGGCGGGAACCCTGCACAAAGTGGCAGGTAGTACACCATAGTGATGGTCCGATACTGAAAAAACCCGATACCGATGAAGGTTCCCATATTTAGGATTTTACAGATCCGATACCTGTAAACGATATTTTCATTTATCATACTGTAAGCAGACATTTGTCACTAAAGTGTTTGAGAGAAAACTGCTGCCTGGAAAAGTTTTGTTTGCAATAAGATAAATTGACTTACTGCTAAGTGAGATTTACTTTATGCCCCGTACATCAAAGCAGCAAAAAAAATAGTTTAACATTATACAAAATTATATCTCACTACAACATATTACAAAACTAAGTTAAAGTTGCAAAAATGTCGCTAGTCTACAAAAAATATGTAAAAGGACAGGAATGAAAACTAAGCTAACAAGCCACGATCATTTTGTTTATTTTGAGAAACGTATGTCAAACATGACTGCTTTACCAAAAATAAAACGTAATCCGTAAAGCGAAAAATAATGATAGACATGTAGATTCTAAATTGTTTTTATCGTAAGAAATTTTTTTTTTTTAATTTTAAATTTTTTTATTTTTTAATAAAAAAATTTTTTTTTTTAATGATTGCATATTGAAATTTTAAATTATTTTGTTCTTTTTAGTCGTATTGCTGCAGCCTGATGTTAAGAGCTGGGAAAATTAAGTGTGCAGCAGAGGATAGAAAATACTTGAGGTTAGAATGGCCATTACCGATGTGCCGATATGTTAGTGCCGATCTTCGATAATGGTAAATGTACCGATAATACCGATATCCGATACCGAATATCGGGTATCGGGCCATCACTAGTACACCATACAACAACGGTGTGCCACCTCGTGAAACCCACAAAACGGAGGAACCAAGATTTCAAGGCACAGTTACGGCTTATAGTGGGGGATGACCACACTACCTGGGCCATCCACATCCCAGAGATACTGTCTGCCTGAGAAACCGACAGAACGAAGCCACGGGCCACTCGCCCCCAGAATTACTATACTGACATGGTCTGGCACGACCTGGGCAATATGCATACCCACAACCGACCATGAACTCAGGACCCTCAGAAATGGAGATACAAGAAGGTTACTGCCAGCAGATGTTCGAATGGGACAGAGAACAACAGAAATGGTACGTTCAACAGTTCTGCAAATTGCACAACATGCCTACGAGCGAGAACACCAGCAGTCGGCCGCCTGCACAAATTTCTGCGAGGGTTCGCCCCCCGCTGGAGTGGACCCCACACAGTGGTGAGAATGGTGGGGAAGACCGACTACACCATCCAGATGGATGCGCGAAGGCAAGTTAAATTCCACCATGATGACCTACAGGTGGCGCCCCAAAATAACTCCAGTCAGAGGCAACCGACCCAAGGAGTCCCGACCGAAGCCGGCTGGTAATCATTGGCATCAGGCACAGGCAGACTATCAGGGCCACCAACACCGATGCCCTCAGGGACATCTGGGTCGTCAGCTGCCATGGCAGGGCCATGAGCCGTGGGGACGTCCAACTCCAAAGAGAGCGCCTGAAATGACGACCAAGCACCAGATGCAGCAGTGCTCAGTGCCACTATGTTGTAGGCCCACTGGGTCACACCCACACCCCCGGGTGCCTCGTTCCAGACTGCCAGGTCACGCAATTCATCGGTGGCCAGGTCAAGTTCCGAGTCGAGCATCTCCTTGACAGGGCGGCCATACCGCCCTCAACGGCTTCGGTGCTGGTCGCAGAGATACCGCAGCAACAGCTGTAGTAGCGGCAGCGTTGCCACCAACCTGCCGAGTAGCTGTAGAAACAGCCGACCGACCCCGTAGAACCAGTAAGATCTCACCTGTCAAGGGTAAAATGAACTGACTCCAGTAGGTATACAACCCTGCAGCATGGCGAACCAGCTCTGTACAGCTCATCTCGCCGAGATGGCTGCGCCCATGGCCAAAGCGCCGCTCGATAACCTGCTGCACCACACAGACTTGAGCTGCCCCTTCCCACCATGATGGTGGCCTCTTGGAGGTGAGGGCATTTGACGTGGACCACTCCTGCTTGGTCTGTCAAGGCCAATGTCATCATGTCATCGGCTAACAGTCGTTGCACCAGTGCGGCCCGCGAAACAAGCACATCGTGCGTCCCGATACATGTCCACCTCGCTCACTTGGGAACGGGTCGTGACCTGATACCGAGTGATCCAACCGAGTGCCTATGGTGTCCCTAGAGAGATCTGTGTAATTAGGATAGGAATAAATTGTTCGAAGGTGTATTAAATACCATTAGAATGTATCGCCCATGGACAAATATTCGTGAAATTCGCGCTTAGAGGTTTGCGAAGTAATCGCACAATAAATGCACGCCGCTGGCATTTTTAACGATGTGTAGAGTAGCAAGGCTAAGGTATTTAAAGTTTTATATATAATTTTCAAAGTCTAATTGTATGTCTAATCAAGCCAATTAGTGACGTGGAAAATAATTAGTCTTTCTTTCCACCTGATCATTCCTGTCATAGTGTGCCCTAAAACTTAATAGACCTCAATTTTCCACATGCTCTGCAAGGCACCACATAATCATGTTTTGAATTTAAATTAGTTTTTAATAAAGAACTCTGAACTCTCATCAAGCTAAGGGATGTCCATCCCGAGCATTGAAGGACACTATTGTCTGTATGTTTGACGTGTTTATGTAATGAGTTCAGTAAACTAAGATACCTCGCGAGATGGCACAAGCTGTCGGCGAGGACGCGTTTAGCCCGGGCTACCCCCCACAGTCTGATAACATCACAGTCGAACGAACCAATATTCCTGAAAACAGGTCTTGAAAAATATCTCTTCTTATGACAACGTGCACGCCTCATGGTGCTGTGAAAACTAATTGAATTTCACAATTCTTTAAAAACGCACCGCTCCGGAACTACGCTTTCCTACTACTAACAAAACTCCGCGGCAGCGCCCAGTAAGTATAAGCGCTTGCCGCGACGGAAGCTCAGCGAAAACCCACAAGAGCATGGTTAAATTATCAAAGGAAGGACTTCCGCCCAAACTGATGAGAACATCCTCGAGCGTGTTGGCACGTCACAACTTGCAACTAATGTTCAAGGTCAAACCTGTTTTCGGGTGTGTTAAAGGGATCTGGAGTGGGGAAATCAAAGTACTTGTTACATAATACATCTTTATTAAGTGTTGCTGGACGACGTCCACATTACTATCCCCGACTGTTCAGGTAACGTTATACCTATAGTATCTTCCTCATCCAGGTAAATCGGGTGCGTTCAACTGTATAACTGTACAACAAGTTTCCTCCAGTGCGATTTTGGTTTACTGTTGCATTCCCATTAGGTTACGCTGATAAATACTGGAACACAAGTGCTGCCTCTGTGGTCTAAGATACCCAGCGCAATGATGTGTTGTGGACCACAGTGTACCCCTGGTCTCAGGGTCGGATGTAGCGGGAGGTCCCACAGGTCACTCACACTAAGTCCTCCCTGTACAACACCTACATTAAAAACACTAAAATAAAACCACTTTACAACCTCCGTGTAATGCGCATAACATACATGTGTGTACAAAAGTTTTAAGTTGATCTACTCTGTTCGTTTTTCCACACACGTGCATATGCTAATATACATGCATACATATATATGGTGTATTGAAATGTTATATGTACGTACGCCAAGTGGAGGTTGTGAACCCAACTTTACTATATTATTATAAATAAGATCGCCAATCTGATATCCACGAATTTTCTTTGAACTTTAATGATGAATTAATACGTGATTAGTTATTGTTAAACACTTTCATTCTATTATGTTTTGAAATAAAAAAAAGTTAACAAAAGAGTTTGTAATGCACAATCATAAGTCATGTCTTGTCATTGATGTTAAATATTTACACTCAGGGGCTATACGTTATTCATTATACAAGAGAGTTTAGTATATATTTAATTTTTGTTTCTTATGTGCCACGGGTTGCAGTGACTGAGTGGTTAGGCAGCTCGCCTCCCACCATTGTGAACCGGGTTCAATCCCCAGCCGGGTCACTCCCGTATTTTCATGTGTGGGAATTGTGCCAGACAATATCGCTGGTTGGCGAGTTTTTCTTGGGGATATCCCATTTCCCCCACCTTTGCATTCCATAGGCTGCTCCACACTTACCTCAATCACCCTCATCGCCTCCCAAGACCTCGCTGTTTAGAGCCGCCAAAATCTCTTCACTCACACACTCTTCACTTTTGTGCAACATACGATCACCCAGCAAGATTATTTCAGTTATATACGCTATTTGTGGCCATGGCTTAAATGAGTTTTTTTTGTGTTGTACATTTGTTGTTTTTATGGCATTAGTTTATATGTTGTTTGTGCCAAGGACTTGGTAAATTTCTTTGTTGAAGTTGATATTTAATTTGTTTACTATCTTTTGTCATACATTGGGCACAATGCAGAGTTATTGTCATGGGTAAAATGGTCTTGTTTACTATATGTATATATATACATGCAAAGTATTCCTTTACCCATGTGACAGTCACGTGGTTGTCGTCTTTTACAGCTCTTGTGTTAATCAGCTCGCTTCCCAATGTATGTGCCTTGTCAGACATTGTTCTGTAATTATGTGGTGTTGCAACAGGTGTTACTAAGAATACTGGCTCTTTTAATGTTTGTGAAATTTATTTATGCAAATGTATAGTGGTCCTAGTTCTAATAGGAATTTGCTATCAAGCACGTTCTAATACTATGTGCCTGGGTTAATGATGTAATTTATATTGTAAACAAGTTGCAGCTGTTTGAACTAGCTTCTAAAATACGCATCTAGTACATGTTCACCAACAGCATCCTCTCCATCACTTAAAAATTGTCCCATGCTAACTTCCACAAAAATTTAGCAACCTGTGTAAAAAAAACAATGGTAATAGGTGCAAATGTCCGGCGAATTGCTATTAAACCAACTCTTTATATTCTATGATATGGTCGAGGTTACCCAGGGCTGTTTGAATGTTTAATTGTCCAGCACCATAACACAGTGGAGAATTAATGATGAGGGTCGTTCGGTCGACGGCCCAGGGGGCCCTGGATGTCTCTGTTAATGCATGAAAATTGACCCAGCACTTACAACCTACCGGTGACCTTAGCGTGAAGTAAACATGGTATTATGTTGATACGCGATAGAGTTAAGCTCTCTGGTGAGAGGGCAGGTGGCTCTCCCCTAGGTACTTAAAATAAATAAAATAATTTTTTCTGTTAATTAATTTAATATTACAGTGAAGTGATTACAGCCTAAAAGATGTAACCGAGTGGGCTCACTGAGGGGGCGATAAACGCCGATGGTCTGGTCTGATCGCCTACCTATTTATTAAAAGAGTTACTTCTTGTAATAAATTAGTAGTGCCGTAATCCTTGTCAGCAAGAAGGTATAAGTTCTGTTCTTATCGACCTGCACTTTGCACTCTTGGCCTGATTTGGTTGGTGTGTCGAGGTGTAGCTGGTGTAGTTGTTGTGACTGCGGCGGTCAGATGGTTCACGTCATCCATTACATGTCGGCAAGAAGGTATAAGTTTTGTTCTTATCGACCTGCACTTTGCACGCTTGGCCTGATTTGGTTGGTGTGTCGAGGTGTAGCTGGTGTAGTTGTTGTGACTGCGGCGGTCAGATGGTTCACGTCATCCATTACATGTCGGCAAGAAGGTATAAGTTTTGTTCTTATCGACCTGCACTTTGCACGCTTGGCCTGATTTGGTTGGTGTGTCGAGGTGTAGCTGGTGTAGTTGTTGTGACTGCGGCGGTCAGATGGTTCACGTCATCCATTACATTAGTAATTCATTTGATATAATTGATGTTTCACATAAGAGACATTCTAAAATATGAATAGAAATAGAATAAGTATTTTTCATTGATTTTATTGCAGTTAAAAATTGCAATGAATTACACAGTTGCACATAATAAAAAACAATTTTCTCAGAGGTAAGAAATAGTTACCAAATTACTACGACATAATACATATTGATTCCATATATTTGTTTTTTGAGATGCAATTTTACAACAAACAAATAAATACAAAAATGTTATTTACAGAATTGGTTTTCGGATATAGTAAATAAGTACTTTTACATGTATAATCCAGTGTAAATATTGTCTATGGTATCATCACTCATTTAACCAAAGCAAAAATGGTATTTTACAAATTAAATAATTTTGAAAATATTTTTAAAAATAGTGTTTGTGAACAGTTCTGATTATTCAGTTTACTTTTACTTGGAAATGGGAAGGCTATGAAGTTATCATATTTCAAATCAATCTGGATACCATTATTCTGAAACACATTCAACTGATCTTTGAATTTATAATAAAACAGTAAGCTTAATATACAGTGGAACTGTCAAAAGAAAATCTGAACATGCATTGTTTGATCTTTCAAAAATTTCTAAAAAACCTTATATTTTTTTATGCAGCAACAGATCTTCAACTGTCTTGAATTATAAAAATTAGCAATGAATCTGACATACATTAACTAGTATTTAAAAATTTTGTATTTTCATAAAATCTAAAATAAAAAAAGTAATACTGTATTTACATTTTTCTTTGCTGCAATTATTATTTGCATCTTTAATAGAGAAACTTTTTTTCTTCACGATAGGCTTATACTATCTTTGCCAAGAACATAAATCATTTTTTGACAATTTTCCTAAACAGAAAATACTGGCATAGATTGTATCCAAAACATATCAAATCTGATTACTTAAAGGAATATAAAATAACTAACCAGAAATTTAATTTCAGTTGTAAAACAATTTATAAAAATTCTACATAAAATTCTACAGAAAAAGTTGTTGGAAGTACTTTATACTACCAAACCTACAGAAGTAATATTCACAGCACAACATTTCACAATAAAAACCTGTTAGTCAGTCTTCTTGTACTTGAATTTTTGGTAATAGTCAGAGGCATTAACATTTAAACTAATCTAGTTTGTTTGCACATGCACGACTTATTCCTGTTTCATACAAGAATAAGAACAAAACATTTTTGAAAATTAGTTGCAGCATGCTGTGAGTATTGAAAAACTCTTTGTGTCAGGAAAGTAAAATAACCAATACAGATATTCTTATATTAAAACAACCAAACATTTTAAACTTAGCTTAAATCTGTATTATACACTTAATGTTTCTACATACATGTATCACATGAGTGCATAATTTCTACAGATAATTATAGATTTCCAACATTTGTGTACATAATTTAAAAAACAGCAGCAGCCCTGGTATTGTGCTGTTGTCTAGAGCAAATCTCTTAATGCCATTTTAATCTGCTTTTTAATTTACTTTCCTTTTATGACTAAAATATTAATAGTAGCAGCGATAAGTTTAACATTAGCCAAAGTACTAAGTTACAGTATTACAATTTCTGAAATATGAAAGTCCAAATACGGCCATTGACATATAATTTTGTTTGGGTCTATTTTATACTTTAATGCATTTAAAAATAAACCGAATTATTGTGCAATTTTAGGTTCCTATGCATTTGTATTATGTGAGCAGTAAAGCTTTGTTTTTGGCTCATCTACTCAATTTAAATAGTTGTAATCTAATGTACTTAATTTAAATGTTGTATTATGTTGTAATTTTTTTCTGTTTTGCCAAAACATTTATATTTGAGTCCAAAATGAGAATAAACCATCTTGAAGCCCAGCCAGATCCCCCTGGGGCCCAGGCCCTGAGGATTTTGCTCCCTACACCAATTATCCCCCTTTTTTTTGTGGGTATTAAGCCCCAAGGGTAACTGCATCTTTTAAACTCCTCTACACACGACCTTAAATATTATATCATCTGAAATTCTATTAAAATTTTTACTTTATTAATTTCTTCCTTTATCTCCTACTTCTAATTCTCACCAAATCTGTAGTACTTGCTTCGCTGTTTATAATCGTATTTTACTTAAACACCCATGTATTTTTCACAGTAGCATTCTTACTTTTGAAAATTATGGTAATTCTGCAATGTGATAAGCACCATGAAATTCAAATTATTACAGTGCTTTGTAGTAATTTTCTTCAGATGCATGCATTGTACCTTGTTTAATAAAAGTAAATAAAAAAACTTTCTGCTTCTGCGTGTAGAATATTTTAAGCTTCATAGGATAGTCTGAATTGACACAGAAATGTTGACCTACTAAGTGAATAAATAAACGTTTATTTTTAAATTGATTCCAGTTATATTTCATTGCTTGTGTGCCTTTGTTTTGAAACAGTACGTGGTCAGAGCTGAGGACCCACTACGGACTGTGTGGTCAGACAGTACCCTCCTCCTGCTGAGGTCGCTGTTTCAGTCCTAGCAAGCAGTAGTTTTTCAGATGGAACCTCACGTGGGGCGTGCGACAGACACTGCAAAGGTGTGACGTTTGCTTAGTATACCTGCACTTCTTCATCCTGTCATCATTCTGCTACTGTTCCACACTCTGCTTGTCCATCGCATCACTCATTCTGAGGTCTGGCTTGACCATCAGGTCTGTAACTAAAGCAGGGCACCTAGTTGCCTGCAATTATCGCCATCCTCCTTTCAACCATCTTGACCGTGTGTGAAGGCAAGGGAAGACATGCAGATTTATTTTCAACATAATCTGGGCTTTTGTTATAGGCCTAATTATATATCTTCTCTTGTTGCATGTGTTTGCACATACTGGTAGGTTTACACTGTAACAAGTATCTGGGCACTGCCAAAGTGATGATTCTACTCTATACTAATAAGCCTATTCACATCACCACAAAAGTGGGAGATAAGTACGGTGATATAAGCTCAACAACGGTTGTGCATCCTTGGTGATGCACGGTAGTGTGATTAGTTGTTGGATCCTCGCACTACCATGTGTCACAGTATTTTAAACAGGCTTCTATTAGTAGTGACCATGTTTTTGCAGCATTTGAAATCTCAATTGTGGTAAGAAGTATGGGCATGCCCTGTTTCACAGTTTTATACCCAAGAGTTGATACTGTGCTAAGCTTCAGAAATACACAGGTAATTAAAAGTTAGACAAGGAAATCTATCGGAATAGCTTAATATCCTATGGTGAAAATTACAGCTTGACCTACTGTTTTGTGACAGTACTATGGTGGCATGCATTTGAAAAAGCGTTTTTAATTAATGGAACCCTGCACTTATTTACAAAACAGAATTATTAACAGCTGAATACTTTGTGTTTCGAGTTTTATTATACAATTTATTTAAAATCAGTCACTTTCACTTGCAGTTGCTAACCAAGGTGCTGGAAGTCTCAATTGGCAAAAATTTATCCTACACTCTAGAGGAAAAATTAACACCAAATAGCATGTGTAGGAGTTAGCACGGCCATCAATAGCCCACTTGGGTGCCAGTGATTTCAAAACTTCCCAGTCCTTAACATGTATCTATATTTTCCACTTTAATCATCTTAATGCTTCCCACCTTAATTACGTATTATAAAATAACAATGATAAATGTTGCTCAATAGTTGGCATGTGAATATTTTTTTAATTTAAAAAAAATCAGATGTTTTAAAAGAAAAGAACAAAAATAACCATCTCCTAGGCCCTTCAGGGAGTGTGGAGTCCCACTACTTCACCATCACCAGTAACACTCTCATTGGGGCTGGGAGCTGCTTCATATGCCTCTCCCACAACTGTGAGACTAGGGCAGGAAATGCATGTTTATGTGAGTCAGGAGCGGGGGGGAGGGGACGAGACTGTGCTGTACACAGATAGGATACATGCTGAAAAACGCCTGTAGTTGATAAAAACAGCAGTGGTTGGGTGCATATTGCTGCTTCCTTCCAAATATACAGGTTACAGATGACAACCTAATGAAAAGACTTACTGTAATGTCTTGTCCTTGAAAATGGCAAAAACCTTGGATTTTTTTAATGTGGTGGTAAACTGTAAGGGACGAAGATCAGGAATTTAATTATGTACATATGAAATGGAATATTGGTAGTGAACATCACACATCGAAAACCCATACCTGTGCCTCAGTCTTTAAAATGTTAACTGGAATAATGTATTTCGGTTCATCCTAAGATATACTCTTCCAGTGTTTAGTGTATAATTCCCCTCCTCCCCTCTTTCACATGTCATCGTACCTCCTCCCTTAAATTTTAGCCCAGTCCTAGCTGCTACCCAGAAGCACCCAGAGGACATACCATGCGTGAGTGAGTGGAAAAGGGCAAGGGAGCAGTGTGGAAGGATAGTAGGGAAAAGTGTTGCCAGTTAAAAGTGCACGAGAGCAATGTGACATCACATAGGGTACTGAGGCACCCGAAGCACCACGTGCCATCACATACTTTCAACCTCCCAGGCCAAAATAATTTCAACATGCTTTTAATCATGTGTTGTTTAAAATAGTGAAGTGATATAGTTTGTTTGAAACTATTTTAAGTAAAATAATTAACATTTCATTGTTACAGTTTTGTCATGGTTTTGGGTGTTTTTGTGTACGGGTTGGCAGGATGCCTGGAGAAGCTGCCTTCTTGCCTCCACGTTGCCAGTTGTGAAACAGTAGCAGTTGAGGGACAGATGTACGTCCCGTGGGGAGCCTGCATCTTAAGTTGTATTAACTAATCATTTTAGTTTCTGGCTGCCGTAATTTACTGTCTGGGACCATTTTTCATCACCCCCACTGGTACGCTCACCACTTGCAGATTCATGTAACTAGTTTTTTGCTCAAGCCATGGTGCCCCTGTCCAGCCATGTGTTTTTTAGATGTATGGCACTGGTCGACTCCGGATTTGCTATCCGTCAGCATCCTGGTCGGCCGAGATCACGTGGGGCTCAAAACTTGGGGTATTTCCAAGGGGCATATCCGTAAAATGGGAGCATGTGTAAAATTTACAATTTTAAAAGGGTGATGCGTGTTGAATTGGACTGTTTTATGTGTTACGCACCACGTGGTGACTACGGCCAATAAAACATAAAGGATGGGTGCACGTGTCCGATCCCCATGGGTGTGCAGTGTAACCCTAACAGCACTGCCAGTCGTAAAAGCATAGGTGAAACCTCTTATCGTGTGTTGCTCGTCCCTTTCAACTACACTGGCCGACCGTTCCATGCCACCCTGAGATCTCATGTTAATATTTTTGTTAGTCGGCAGAAGCTAACTGGCTCCCCGGGTAAAAAAATTAATTACACCTCTTATAGTGTGGTGGGCAAGTGGTCAGACCATTTCGGTCCCCTCGGACTGTGACAATTATAACGATCTTACTCAACAGCCAGGAATATAGGACGGCTAGCTAGTTGTGCCCAGAACAGCACTAGTAAATACAAAAGCAAAACAAAACACAATTACTTGGAAGGAGATCATCATAGACATCAAGGATGATGCCAGACAGAGGTAACAAGGCAATAGGTTCAAACATGTCGTGAAGGAACTTCACAGGGGAGCACATATACAGCAGTAGCATGTCGCAGATGACATAGAATAACTGAGAATGCTTTTACTTCACGTAGCTCCATGCAGATGACGACCAAAGCAAACTATGACAGTTTTGCCATCAGCTCATATTTCTTTGTGTGAATGCAGAGACTGTTAAAAATGCCATATTGTACTTCTCAAAAAGTGTATCTTTGCATAAATTATTAATGTTAACAATTAAAGCAGATTTCAATCACTCAGTGGAATGCAATAAGAGTGAATTAGCTATATACATGTTACTCTGAAGAAATGCTGCAGAAATTAAATATATATTGAGAGATGTTTGTATAGAGTATAACATGTATTTACATTTTAGTTATAGCTATTATACTTTAAAGTGAAAATAAAGAAAACTAATTAAAGACACAAAACCATTGGCTACCCTGTTCATAATGAATCAAATGTGACCAAGTTGTATAATGTGTAGAAATGTGGTTAAACATTTTATTAACATGTGATGTTTAATGCATTTTAATGTTTCAGAAAAAGAAAATTGTGTTAAACCAATATATTTTAGGGTAATACACTTTCAAGTAACTCCCAGTTACTGTTCTGTGCAGTTTGCACAGAACAGTGATTATGATGCAAAACGTAGTCTTTAATTTTGTGTATAGAAAAACGTGCATTGAAAATGTAATTTTATATATTTAAGCTTTTTTTTTTCAGTGTGTGGTATATTTTACACACATTTAATATTTATGCGGTTACTATTAAATACTATTAATATGAAATACATATTAAAATCCTAAGAAATGCATGTTCGTCATGCAACAAAAGTGCATATAAATACAGTAACAAATATTAACATTGTATACTCATCACTTGAGAGTACTTCACTCTGGTCAAGACAGCTGGAATAACTCCTGGGCTAAGCAGCCTGTACCAGCGAGTACAAGCATTTTGACATTCTTCTTTTCTTGCTCCAGAAATGAGATTTCGCTTAACTCACTTGCTGTGACCTTCAGTGTTCACATGAAATATATTTGTGAACTATAGTAGTGATTCATACATTAGTACAAAACATCCTTCAGTGTTTATCATTAGGTTTGACAAACACATCACCTATATCCACAAACTATAAAATATAGTCTATATTTTTTTATCAGGCAAGAATTGCGATCATTTGTACATCAAACTTGCAAGTTTCTTCACGTGATTTGTGGCATGTATGAATGTATAAAAATCGTGTTCATTACAGCACATAGGTACGTTGTATTTTTACAATACCCATAAATATTCACCACTGTTACAAAAGATCATAATTCTGTTCAAGATAACAGGCGCAAATTATTTCTTGCTCATTATTAACCTGTTTGAAGTGTGTAGGCAACAGGATCCAGCCCTGTGGAATACTGCATAGACACACGTTGCACGGCACCCAGCCACGGCGAAAGTGGCTGAACCAGTAACCAACCGCTGCTCCCTCGACGCGGACACGATGGGGAGGTGCGAGACGGCTCAGTAGAGGGTGTCCGGCAGGCCGTGAGGTTGCGGTTGTGTGCTCCCGTCGCTGCTGGAGCCCAGTCGGGACTTGTGCGTGCTGGAGCTGGAAGTGCCTGACCAGGAGAAGGACGGCGGCCGGTGGGCCTCCCTGGAGCTGCAGCACGAGCAGCAGGTGCCCCCGCACTGGGTGATCACGGCCCGTATCACCTGCAACAGCACCGGCAGGCTCTGCTTGAGAATAACACCTTCATGCGGTGGGTTTAACAACTGGTAGAGGGGAGCATTTTTAGGTATTCAAACACAACTTCCAGTCATGAATGTTCACTTTGGTAAAAGGGTTTGCTGCAGTTGTCCAAAATTTACTTCAAGTTGAATGAAGCCTTAGTTAACTAATTAACCATGTGTAATACACTGAAGAGCAAAAAAACTGGTAGAGGCGTGCGTATGCAAATAACAGAGGTATGGAACCAATCAGAGAAACGGTATGCGGTCGGCAGGTAGATCAGTTACTGCTGCTACAATAGCAGGTTATCAAGATTTAAGTGAGTTTGAACGTAGTGTTATAGTCGGCGCACGAGAGATGGGACATAGCATCTCCGAGGTAGCGATAACATTTGGATGTTCGCGTACTACAATTTCACGAGTGTGCCGTGAATATCGGGAATCCGGTAAAACATCACATCTGCGACATCGCTGCGGCCTGAAAAAGATCGAGAAAGAACGGGACAAACGACGACTGACGAGAATCATTAAACGGGACAGACGTGCATCCCTTTCTCAAATTGGCGCAGATTGGATTTGTAGACTGACCTGCAGGATTCATGGTGTGAATTGCCTCCTGCATACCTTCAGACATTAGTCGAGTCTGTGCCACGTCGTCTTGCGGCACTTCTGCGTGCTCGATATTTTTTTGGCTCTTCAGTGTAATATGTGCTAAAATAATAAAAATCTAAAGTTGCACTCTTGTGCAAACTCGGTGTTGATGGAGCCAGGCAATTCAAAACCAAACAATGTTTAATTATTTTTACATTCCTTAATAGGAGTGTTGTAGGGTCAATAAGATGCAAATATGCCTTGTGTTCGTTGTCAAAAAAAAAAAGTGTTAAGAATTTATAAATCTATGATTTTAAGGCATAGTTTATAGGTGAACTTTTGCTACTTATTTTATGTGGCTCAGTACACTAGCAGCTAAGTTTTTCCGTCTCTCGAGTCTTCCTGGCCCCGCCAGATCCTAAGTGAGATGCTCATGCAGACAAGCATTTAGTCGCCGTATTGTTGGGTGTTGCAGAGAGTATGGTAGTGGACAACATACAGAGAATAAACTTTCTTTTACACTATTCAGTTGTGCAGAACACCGGCATATGGGAAAATAATGATTAAGATAGACCTTTTTCTTGTATTTAGTGTAAGATATGTGTGCACGTCTGTGGCTAGCTGTCATCTGCGCTGAGTAAATTGGTTTTCTGATATTGTTTTGTCCAAAAAAAATAAGGCTTTGCAGTAGTTACTTGTAAACTTGGTGCATAGCACATACCTCTGCAATGTTACAGCCACAGAAACATAAGTTAAAATGCTTTCCAACCTTAAGTTTCATTTTTTTTCATGGGGGTGGGAAGAGCTTTGGACTCCTGTTTTACTAATTTGGGCAAGTTCCTGCATCATTGGGTGTTCTCAAGGAAAATTCTTGTGCTAAGCCACTGCTTGATGGTTCAGTGATTTATAGCATATGCATTTCTTGGAGTTCATGATAAATATTCTTTATGACACATTTTGTACACTAAAAAATATAATTATACACAAAATACTATACAACGGCATTTTTGAAATTAAAATTAGTGTACATTTCATTTAATTTGATAGAAAGAGTAAAAGTCAGTGAATTAAATGTTCTATATATTTTTTATGCATCAGTGTTGGGCAGCTATTTCCAAGCTCATATTGTGTGATAATACTAGGAAAGCTTTCAAGTAAGTTATAGCTAATGTGACTTCAGGGTTAATTTAACTCATAGAATATGGTATTTTATTTAGATTATAGTCTTTGAACACACAACCACTCACTCACTCACTCACTGGCTGTTAAAAATTGCCACGAAAAACCAGATGCAGGTTTCAATTACATTTATCAATTGTACATAATGTTCGTTGTCATACAGACCATATGTACAAAGTTTGTGTTTTATTTGTATATAATGAGTAAAACAGCAAGTGTATTCTCCTCTTGTGCTTGGCACTGCATCATTTCTTTCNATTTGTATATAATGAGTAAAACAGCAAGTGTATTCTCCTCTTGTGCTTGGCACTGCATCATTTCTTTCAAACATAGTATCTTTTTTAGATTAGGTAAATTCAGCAATAGCAATACAAAGTTACAAAACTAATTTGGTTTGTATTTTAAATTAAATGAAATAGTAAAATGGTAGGACAGATTGGTCTCGATAGGTGTATCCACATCATGAAATAACACTTTTATCATCATAATTAATATAAAATTGTTCAAAGTGCTGCACATCTGTACATCATTTTTTTTTTCAAAGAATTGAACATTACCGTGTAATTTATTTAGAAACAAAAAAATAAATGTTATCCTGAAAATACAGATATCATTCTATGCAATTCATGGTTGATTATTTTATTTTCTTACGTTGTTCTTACAATATATTTTTTAGATAAAACAGATCTGGGTAAAATAACATACTGTTACAAGCCGTCACCCATGCCAGGCACAGGGCGTATGAGTAAGAGTAAGGGGGGGGGGATTATCCACTATTCGGCAACTGTTATGCCCCCTCCTGCGGGATAATAAAATGCATATTATTTTCAGCGCGCATGCACATTTCTTTCCTGTCAATACGTGCACTTCGCCGCAAAATGCTACCAGATATTGGCTATTAACTACTTGATAGTGTCAGGGTGAAATTCATAGATTTGTACCCAGGTATGATTCATTAGAGATTTCACTGTAAAACACTGTTGGGGTGTTTTGCATGGGGTTAGAAGTTACTTTACGGTTTTAAACAAATAAAGAGACTATTGCAGTGAAAAAGCAAAAGAAAGTGATGGAAGGACCCCCACGCAGCTGAAGTTGAACTTATCCCGAGAATCTCATGACCAGAACTGGCACAGCATTGGTGGTTTGCCAACCTCTATTTGCCCCAAGCGCCATGCAAACATGATTAACACTTAATTTACTGAAAAAAATTACATAACACACTTTACAAAATTACAAGTTACGTTTCCCTTCTTCACCAAGTGCTCCTTGCTGTATTTGAATTTACATGAATTATATTGTTAATTAGTTTCTGTGCAAACTGGCTTATTGCACTACGCACTGCTGAGTCTATGGTGGGTTTGGTGACTGTCTGCATCTGTTGAAGTTATGTTCCGGGTGGAATAGCATTAATTTAATTATTGTGTAGTTAATTTAAATGTCCCGGTAGTGTGACATCATGGATTGGAGGGTTTTCTGCCATGACGGCGTGTGTGGGTTGGAGGTAACGACTCTGGAGTCAGTTTATTATAACACACTGATTAATTCAGATAACACCAACCAGCTCAACACTTTAAACACGCTTTAATTAAGTAAATTCACAGACGATTTGCTTGCCACTCCTTTCTTTGCTCGTTCGTATCCGCCCACGAGTGTTGTGCACGTAACTGGTTTTTGNCAGACGATTTGCTTGCCACTCCTTTCTTTGCTCGTTCGTATCCGCCCACGAGTGTTGTGCACGTAACTGGTTTTTGTTACAAGTACTAATTGGCTTACCCAAAGTCTCAGTTCTTACACTTGGCAAGCTACACGGGGATGTATTCGTAATTATGCTCCATGTTTGCGTTTAATTGAACACCCCATTTTGGTATTTTAATTGGGTATCTCGGAGGTTTGTTAATTTGGTGTCGTTCGTTACACGTTCCGATTGTGTTCCATNTTTTGGTATTTTAATTGGGTATCTCGGAGGTTTGTTAATTTGGTGTCGTTCGTTACACGTTCCGATTGTGTTCCATCTCGGTTTGATGACCGTCCTCAGTGGTAAGTGCGCACAGGGTGTGACAGACGGCCTGGAGTCACGAATGGCGAACGAAGGACCACATCAGTGTGATGAGTTACCAGAGTGGACATAGTTTTAGTAGCAACATAAAACACTGTGGCAGTAATGGTTGTAGGTGAGGCCGAGCCAATCTACCTTTAGAATAGCAGCTTACCTTGTCGGTGCAAGTGAATGCGAGGAATATGAAGAGCCCCTGAAGGGTGTTGAGTGCTATGAAAGCGTACCACAGGCCCTCCATATCGAGGGAGCCAGCAACAAGCCCAACTGTCCACGTGAGCCCCATCACAAGGGCCAGTCGCACATACAGTCTGAAGTCCCTCCTGGTGTTGCTGCTCGATGTGTACCTGCATCAGAACACATCTTTGGTACTTGCAGTAATGGTAATAATTTGCAGTATTGGGCTTTCCTAGTTATGCAAGTATGTGCAAGTTTATTTTGTCCCCAATTTCTGTAATGGAATTCCTTTTAGTATAGTTAATTGTTTTGATTTAAATTTCTCTCAGAATATTTTTGAATAAAAAAAAAAGGAAGAGAGAGGGTAGATCATTACCAAAACTTCCTAGAAGCATCAATATTCACTGTTTTACACACAACTGACATTTACAAAAATTAGTATTAGCTAAATTATTGTAATCTAAACAATCTTAAACTATATAAAAATATTTGCAATAACTATATAAAACCCTAAGCTACTGAATTACTAGTTTGACTGTTGCAGTTGGATCCTAATATAAATTCAATTTATACCTTGTAAGAGTAAACGCCCACATTCATATGCTTTTCTTATTTCTTTAAACTTGTCATACGGTACTGTAGGTGTCAGCTTTAGGCAGCTACTTCCCAGCTCATGGTAGTATTAGCAAGGCTTTCAACATTAGCGTACGTGACTTACTGAAAGTGTTTTTTTTGGTTTAACTGAGAATATAATTTATTTTGATTGTATTGGTAGATAATAAGAATTTGTATTTTGATAGCAACATGTTCATTAGAAGGCTTGGCAACAGAAAGCCGTGGGCCTTTAACCCTCATGGTAATCCCCCCTACCCCCAACACACACACACACACACACACACAAATACCGCAAAATATTTAAAGCCAGATTTTAAAAAAATATATCAAAATAATTATTTTAATTTTGTATTATTAGTGTGCAATTATATTTNAACACACACACACGCGCGCACACACACACACACACACACACACACACTCACACACACACACACACACACACAAATACCGCAAAATATTTAAAGCCAGATTTAAAAAAAATATATCAAAATAATTATTTTAATTTTGCATTATTAGTGTGCAATTATATTGNTTTGTATTATTAGTGTGCAATTATATTTTCAAATATGTCAAAGAGGGGGAGCATAAGGGTCCTCTCCAGCTTGTACGACAGTGTCCTGAGTCCCTCTGTTCCCAAATCTGTCTACAAGATAGCACCCATTCGACTGCATTTCATTAACTTTATTTTATACACTTCCATGAAATTACTCATTTATGTTCTCTCAGAAGGTAAAACTACTTTTAAAATAGTTATATTTAGCTTTATCTGGACAAGTTATACTAAAATAATAAATTGATTGGCGGACAATTTTCAAGAAAAATTAGGAATTGGTGGTTACCTTCACTAGAGACTCATTTAATACAATGCTGCAACACTTCAGTTAACATATTACTGTATAATGATTTATATGAAATAATAAACTACTCACCTAGCTGTGGATGTGGTAGCATAGATCATGTAGGCACTGGATGCAAAGAAGCCTATGTTCAATGCCATGACAATTGCCAAGGGTGCTGCAAAGAATGCTAGAAGGGCATCCCTGCTGCCAAACCAGCACGAGTAACGTCCCATTGCTGGCCTCAAGGCTTCCATCACTGTCCCTTGGGCTGCTCTGTCCACGAGGATCATGGCCAGTGTGACCAGTCCAGGGATTCCCCATGCCACTGTGGAGTAGCACCCAAATTTGCGCCACTGCCTTCCTGCAGACACTCTTAACTCCAGGGTCGCCAAGCGCAGCGTATGCCACACATCAAATGCCATTGTTAGCATCCAGAAAAATGATGAAAGGAACAGATAGTATGTAGCTGTGCCGATCGCCACACACGCAGTTGTCTTTCTTGCCAAAAACTGGCTTGAAATAAAAAGCAGATATCCCAACAGCAATGCAATACAGAGAGATGCAAGATTCTTCCCAGACAGGTTCCTCATTTCTGGTACAATGATGAATGCTAAGAGATGTAAACAGAGGAACACAACAGATACACCCAGGCCTGCCATGGTAACGTATCCCATGTAGGGTCCGAACTTGTCCACGAGCTCTAATCCAAGAGGAATGGCACAGATTTCCACTCCACCGCCATCAACTAGCCAGTATTCTCCTTGTTGGAACAAACGTTCGTACTGCGGCACGTAGATGCTTTCATTGCCAAGCATCACAAACTCTGTGTTGGACAGAATGAACTTGGGACACTCCAGCAAAGGGAGACTGCTGTCTGCAGTCACATTGTCTTCACCAGGAAGATGTTCGAACAGTATTTCAGGGGCAGAATGATTCCCATCACTTCTTGGCGCAACCTCGTAGTACGTGTTGTCGGTTGTTGAAGGTACAGTGGCAATGCAGACGCCTTCTGAAAACTCTCGACCAGCAGGACAAACAACGCTGCGACACCTTTGGAAGAAAGGATCGTATAGATATGTGGATTCCGAGCAGGCTCGCATCTTCCCTACTGCTCCATCCACACCTCCGGTCAAGTCAAACAGCACTGCAAATGCTGCTGGGCTCCATTCCTTGTTGAATGCAGATCGTTGGAGACTCTTTGTACAAGCCAGGTACTGTCAACAAAATATAATTTATGAACACATTTGTTTAATACATTTGATGCTACCTATTATATAACATGGGTGTCACAGGTTCAATTCTCATAGAGTGAACCCCATGTTTTAAGTTCACATAACTCATCAAAATCTGAAAGCAGTCCATGTAAATGTGTAATAGTTATGTTCTACAGCCAATATTCCATGTAGAAATACTAGGTTACAGACTCACCATAAATCATTTGTACTTTCANGTTATGTTCTACAGCCAATATTCCATGTAGAAATACTAGGTTACAGACTCACCATAAATCATTTGTACTTTCACTGTATAAAGATTTTGTAAAGTGTAAATGGTTATTTTATGGAAATATTTACAGTTCAAATAGCGCTATCACTTGCAGCTGTTATTCCAGTAACATTACATACAGCTACATTACTGTAGCAGAAAANGCGCTATCACTTGCAGCTGTTATTCCAGTAACATTACATACAGCTACATTACTGTAGCAGAAAATGTAATTCTAGGACAACAGTGAATATGTAGTATGAAGAACTATGTGACAAAACTTGTACTTGATTATTTAACTTAATGCAAAACTAGATTATTATACATTTCAAAGAGCCGCAGAATCAAGTAATTGAAGAGAAGAAAGGACAGGTTGCAGAATTTATTGTTGATGTGTTGTTTTAAAGCCAATCAACACAGCAAAGTTAATTTTGGCTGTGCAAGTCATGTCTGTACCTGTATGGGAACATTGTTGCAGACAGCACAATGTGGGTTGCGGTATCCAACTCCGCCATTATACACCAGGCTGGTGTAGGCTTCACAGCGATGCCGCACCTCGGTATTGGTCCAGTTGACTGCGCACGTGCGCACAATGTCGGGCTGACAGCGACGCACTACGTGGCCGGCTGTCTCCGGCATCACCGGGTCCACGTGGCATACGTTGAAGCCACTGTCCGTCAGGTTCAGCCCCCATGACTGCTTCTCCTTTAACATCAGTGAGCAGGGTTGCGGTTATTGGACAGTGCAGGGTATTGGCAACCATTGCGAACACAGGCCTGACTGATCAGGTACCTTGCAAGGAATCAACAAGCTACACCATCAGGTCATATTTATCTGTCTTTGAACTACATATATTTTGGGCATCTATCAAGGCAGTTTACAGGACATATTTATTTTTGGATGGGCAGTATTTGTAGGTTTTATACAATGATTCTCATTCCTGCCCATTTATTTTCGCTTGCCAGCCTCCCATCATGGTGATCCAGGTTCAGTTCATTACAGGGTTGCTTATAGATTATCGCATGTGCGAAGTGAGGCAGACATTGCAGGCGAGTTTTCTTGGGTTCCCCGCTATTCCATTCCATTTCATATGCATTGTTGGAGCGGCAGGTGTATCTCACATATGGAGCAGTGGAGGAGTTAGTTGCATTGCCTGTCAGCTTCCGAATACGTACCTTCCGGCAGGAATAGTGTGTGGTTCACTGCCCCAGAGATTTAGACCATGCGATTACACCCATCCAGTCAGTTAAACTAAGATAACAAGCGTGCGTTGATATGGACAGGTNCAGTCAGTTAAACTAAGATAACAAGCGTGCGTTGATATGGACAGGTGCGTACCGGACTGTAGACGAGGGAGTTGGTGACCTCCGAGAGGCGCAGCTTGAACTGGAGGTGCAGTGAGGGACACTCGAGGCGCGGGCCCCACAAGTCAGTGGTGTTGGCGCCCAGATCGCCGTGGCAGAGCGCGCAGCTGGGGTTGCGGTAGGTAATGCCCGTGTGGTGGCTGGTGACAGGCATGGAGGCCAGCGGGTCACTCCAGNCAGATCGCCGTGGCAGAGCGCGCAGCTGGGGTTGCGGTAGGTAATGCCCGTGCGGTGGCTGGTGACAGGCATGGAGGCCAGCGGGTCACTCCAGTCACCACGCGCTTCACAGCTTTCACGCACCTCTCTGTAACGAACACAAAGTATGAGGCAAACTGAATTTTGTATTCTAGGTGTTCTCAACACTGGCACACAAATTGGCAATAGTACTGTAAAAATTCGTGAGATCTTAGCGAAATAGTCAATTCTGCGTTGTGACTCGGGAATTGGTACTCGTATAGATGACATGCATGCACTTCTCCACATTCCTTATACGAATAAAATATTTTACATCTGAATGCAGGATACTCATAAAAAATAGTGGAAATCCTCTTTTTTTTAAATTGGTAAATCTAATAGAACTTCTTTGTAACCCAGTGTGCTGTGAAATTTTTTTAAATCTAAAAAATGAAGATAAAATTTTCAAAGGAAAAAATAATGTAAAATTACTAATTTAGCAGGCAAATNTTTTTTAAATCTAAAAAATGAAGATAAAATTTTCAAAGGAAAAAATAATGTAAAATTACTAATTTAGCAGGCAAATAATAAACAGTAAGAAATGTGAATTTCCACTTTGTTATCAAACAGCTCATACGAGGTAGTGCTAGTGAAAACGCTTTTATGGCTTCACCATACTAAGTGGCCGTAGTGACCATTATTGCGATANTATACGAGGTAGTGCTAGTGAAAACGCTTTTATGGCTTCACCATACTAAGTGGCCGTAGTGACCATTATTGCGATATAAGAGGTATGGTAGAACCTTATTTATCCAAAATATAGAACAGTGTGTCTAGATAATGTGGAACGTAAGGCCACTTACTTACTCACCGGTCGAAACAAAACCAGCGTATTTTGTTCCAGAAACAAGGAAACCTGTTCTGTGAAGTTCAAATATATTTTTAATTGGAACTTACTCAGAAACTTTATTAAACATTAAACAACTGTCTGAAAAAATCTAGCTATAACATTTTTGACGAAAATGTTAAACTAACAAACCACTCTGTGCATGTGTGTTATTAATACATTTCTTGCACGTTTGTGAAGAGTTAAAATCTGTAATATCTGCCATGTTTCCTACCTGCGAAAATATGGGTGCCCCACCAGAAATTGAACCTGGTTCATATNTGCCATGTTTCCTACCTGCGAAAATATGGGTGCCCCACCAGAAATTGAACCTGGTTCATATCGACACCACCACAACTCCATCTTTGTGTAAGGAGTGTGCTCTGTTTCGGGGAGGAATTTACGCGAGGTTGTAGTGCACTGGTTCTCAAACTGTGGTCTGCAGATCACAGGTGGTCCGGCGATTGATCCTAGTATGTCCTCAAAATAAATGTTATGATTCATTTTAATAATTTATTTGACCTTTTCTACAATCAGGATCTTTAATATCAAGTTTTTATAACGATGTCAAGGTTTTAGGCTAGTAATTCATTTTAATGTGTAGTTAAATTATTATTATCACTACTATATACTGTTTTGTTACTTGAATAGAAGGGGTATGGTACGGCTGTGCTACAATTGACATAGCCAACAATAACAGTAAGGTGGTTGTACCATGTTTGCTACAACGATGCATAACAACACCCATGACCACAGCGAACTAATAGCTGCATAGCAAGTTGGCAAACTTTTAACCTTCTTGTGTAAGAGTCTATGCTTAGCCAATCAGAATCCATGGTTAGTACTACATCAGTCAAATTCACTTTCACAGCTGTACATTTCCGGTCACAAAGCTAAACATACATTTGACTACAATTATTATTTCTTCCTTCTTTGTGTTTGTTTCTTAAGTACGTGGTTTGTGAAAATGAGAACTGCGACAGCAAAAATATGTATTTTGTATACATCACAGCTGTTTGCTAACAAGAACTTTACTTACAAAAATTACGCTGAAATAAACAGCATGTAGCATTACTTATATTACGTATGTTAATGAGGGATTCACCATGAAAATACAAGAAGAAAGCCTATAGACATTTTGGCTTTGAAGGTGCAGCACAAATGAATTGGATGAATGTTGAAGTTGTGTCGGGCATAGATTTATAAAGCCTACCCCTTGTCTGACAATGTACCTGTCCCCATAAATGTGTTACAATATATATTTTCATGTGCATCACCTTATTTGTGCTACTTGTCGTACCATTCTGAGCTCCAACTGACAGTGCAATAAGGTGTAATATTGCATGTGCAGTGTGTACTGTACTCCCCATTCCTTTTGCAGCATTGTGTCTGTTACAACAGCAATTACAGTGTAGCACACAGTCCTGTCGGCAATCACTGTAGTTGCTTAACTGCTAGGCATTCTTTCACCTCACGCGAGCTTTAAATNTAGCACACAGTCCTGTCGGCAATCACTGTAGTTGCTTAACTGCTAGGCATTCTTTCACCTCACGCGAGCTTTAAATTCAAAGGTGTACCACCTAAACGAATTACATGAGGACAAACTGTCTATGATTTTCTTCTCGTATTTTCACGGTGAATTCCCTCCTAAGGTTTGTAACATGCTGTGCAACAAGTTGGCCAACTTACACAAGTGAAAATTAAAATATAGCTATTCATAAAAAGTTTTTATATGGAAGTGAAAACAAATTGGTAGAGGGCCGCTGTTTTCTTGCGAAAATATTTCGGGATAAGTGGTGTTCCAACGCACTTTAGCTCAGAACCATTTTCGGGATTGGATCATTTGAATTGTTACGCGTCTTATCTGTCTGCCATCGAACCACCGACGGTCAGTATCGGCGTAACTGAATTATGACCAGCTCTCTCATGTAACGTCTTCACACAAAGACAAGGGCCAATGGTCAAATTAAGACTGCAGGTGTGCACGCAGGATATTGAAGTCTAGCCTCAGAGTAAATCTTTTCGCGAAAAACGGGTGGCCTTAAATACCGGCCAACAAACAGAAACATCCAGTTCTATTACTTGTAGGTCAGAATTTTTATTATGGCAATGGTTATGGTTATGGCAATGGTTATAGTTATGGCAATGGCTATGGTTAGACAATGGTTATGGTTATGGTTATGGCAATGGTTATTTCGATCGTAGCACGGCCTTCAGATCGTCGACAGTGCACGTGCAGTGGTCGACGGGTAAAAGGGGGGAGTCGGAGAAGCACAGCAGAGTGGGGTCGCAGGTTACCTGTGAGGCCACTCCGGGGGACAGGAGTCGCGCATGTAGACGCCGCCGAACTGGCGCAGGTCGACGCAGGTGAAGGAGGCGGCGCTGCTCGGCCGCCACGAAGTGCGGAGAGTCGAGGCAGCAGTCGCCGTAGCGCGCGCACAGCACGTCGCACAGGCAGTTGCGCTCGCGCCAGTCCAGCTCCTCGGCGGCGCGGGACCTGGAGCGCGGGGAGGACGCCGCCGCCTCGCACGCGGCGCGTCCGTCGCACGTCCTGCAACACGGCACCGCGTCCCCCCTCACCGTACAGCAGTCACACTCATCCACCGGCAGATTGCTTCCATTAACACTGAATGAGTTAAGCTATAGCCTGTTCACGGTAAAGTGAGCACTTTTAAAAAGCCCTCTCATTTGGAATAATACTCAATAAATATATTTCATTTTACCCTTAGGCGTTATCTTCCGACTTCGCTGGAATATACACAATATGTTTATTACTTACAGAGCAATATTTATTTTAAAAGGTAGTTAAATGATTAAAAAAATTGCTTAAATAAAAAGTAATTAGACTTCAAAAGTGCCCACTTTACCGTGAACAGCCTATAGATGCGCTTAATGTCTCGTCGACAGCGAGGTCATTACAGACGGAGCAAGTTGCTCAGGGATGAAGGATTGAGTAAGTAATGGGAAGGAATCGGCGATGCTCATTGTTAAGGACCCGTCCCAGCATTCGCCTGGAGTGATTTCGGGAAACCATGGAAAACCGAAATCAGGATGGTCGGACCAGGATTCGAACCCCGGTCCTCCCGAATGCGAGTCCGAAGTTTAACCACTGCGCCACCTCGCTCGGTAGAAATCAGTAAAATAAATCGATATAAAAACAAACGATAGTAAAAGTAGAGGCTCTTCCGTTGAACGACAAACAGACTAAGCAAGGAACAAGTCTGAAACACACAAAGCGTAATAAATAACGAGGGCAAAATAAACAAAACAATACGTGACAGCATAAAGCTGTGCGTCGGAGGTAAAGGACACTATGTATATTTTACAAAACCTAGGTTTTGACATTGTCTTATTATATTTTTCGCTCTATTTCCGGGTTGCAAAGTGCTATACTGGGTGAGGGACCTAAGGCAGGCCACCCGAATAAAACCGCCAATTTCAGTGGTAGAAGAAAATGTTTTAGACCAAAGTTGCTTGGGTCCAAGGCGTCAATAACTTGATAGTGATAATTACCCCGTACGTGGGAGAGTAAAGAAGATACAAAGGATAACTCCGTTACTTTAAATGGAATTATAATTTTACTAACACCCTTCGACAGTGCGTATGATGATGTAATAAATGGTTCTTAACAGAATTTTTGGTGGTCGTTGGGTCGGTCGGTCTGGTAACACGAAATGGCCTGCACGTTCCCCAGACTTAACGCCTATGAACTTTTATCTGTGGGCAACATTAAAGCAACAGGTCTACAAAGACCCCCCAACGACTCCCGAAGACGTGAAAGGCCTTATAACACGAGATTATTCTGCGATGATAAGTCCAGATGAAATTCGACGTGAGGTATTGTCCACTCAGAATCGCTTTACAGTATATATCTATGCACAAGGTCACCAATTTGAACACCTGATAACATAATAAAATAACAAAGGATGCGCAGTCTGAGCCTGGCGTTTGCATAAACAAACGCCAGCCACAGGATGGCGCTACGTCGGCCTATTGTTCCGTGAGGCGGCGCAGTTCGCTTCGTCATTGACCTTCGACGATCTTGAATAACCGGCAAATGTCATCGTATTTATTACATCTTAATACGCACTGTCAAGGTGTGTTCATAAAAATCATCATTCCATTTAAAGTAAAGAAGGTGACCTTTGTATCTTCTTTACCTTTCCACGTACATGGACGTTATCACTATCAAGTTATTAGTTTCTTGGACCCAAGAAACTTTCGTCTGAAACATTTTCTTTTACCACTGAAATTGGTGGTGCTATTCAGGTGGCCTACCTTAGGTGTCTCACCCGGTATATAAAATGTAATAATAGGCGATTTAACCAGTAGGAAAGGCCACTATGTGCCATTTTGGGTGTCAAGGTAAACTGCACTCCTGTAAATTTTCTTTGTGACATAGTGCCCTTCATCTCCGATGCACACAGATGTTTTCATAAAAGAATTGATAAACAGAGCCACGAAATGAATAAACATATGACAACATAATATAACATAGAATAACTGCATACGTTAGGAACTCGGAAAGAAACCGATAGTGAAAATGAGTATGGCAAATACAGTCGTGCGAGTGTACACGGTTCTACGGCACCTTGAAACCACAGTGTCAATTATGTGGAAAAGGAAACGTGTGAGTGTAGATGCGGCTCGAGTCGCCGCGGGCTTCCGACAGTCTCCTAACTCCCAGGGCTCTTCAAAAAGTCTATCCACCAGGTGCGTGTTTGTTGAAAGTTGACTTTGCATGCCCTTGGTCACCCCTGGATGATGCGTGGTGTTGCATTTGGCTCTCTTCGTTACGCAATCTTGCCCAATACGAAAGCCACTCACCGGCCCGAGAAGAGGACAGCACGCTGTTTTATAAACCAATTGCCAAAACAGAGTCGAAATATCGAAAGTCTAAACAAGCTGGACAATCCGCCGAGGTAGGACTAAAATGTGGGTCCAGTTGACTCTCCATAGTGACGAAAGGGTATCAGCAATCCTAAATTAAACTCCACCTACCAACCACGTTACAACTAATCAGAATTAGAGGTTACGCTATAAGGAGTGGAGCTAGAAGAGTGGACAGGACTTCGAAGTCGCAGTGGGCGGGCGACCAGCGGGCTGGACTTCCCTTGGCGGTGATCGAGACGGACGCGTGTTCGAGTTTGGGTAAGTCCCTTTTCCTTATCATCCTTCCTCGGACTTTCCCCATGCCTTACTTTCTGTAGAACGAGGCCACTAATGTTAAAATAAATTGATATTTATTTTTAAACCTCATTAACTTGTTGTAATTATCTTTAACTAGTATCCTCTCAAGACCTCGCTGTTAAGAGCCGCCCAAATCTCTTTGTCCTCCTTAATGGGTATATTTTACTCTATTCTTAGTTCACATCTCAACGCCCTCTTAACTTAGCCTACCGACCTTAAAANATTTTACTCTATTCTTAGTTCACATCTCAACGCCCTCTTAACTTAGCCTACCGACCTTAAAACGGGGGGAACATAACAGCAGGCAGCTGTTTCCAATACCCATCTCTGTCCACTCCGAATACCAGTTTCTGGGCATGCCGCTTTGATCTCCTTGCAAATGGGCGGGGAGGACCTTGCCTCAAGACGGATGCTTCACAGACGCCTAACAATGGTTTTGTGTAGCCCGAAGTTTGACAAACACCCAGCTGTGACATAGATATGACGTGCTCGCCGAGCACGAAGCAGTGGAAAGACCGCTTTGCACACTGTTCACGGTTAACTTAGTACTTGTGTACGTATAAGAATTAAAGTAGTTGTTCTTTAAGACACGTATCATCATCATCATGTTTACATGTATAAGAATCATTCTCGGCGGGTAGACGTATACGAATTGACAATATTTTGTTTTGTGTGCACAAGACCTATATGCAATAGGATTGGAAGATTGTTTTGTTTTGCGTTTTCTTGAACCATTCAAAAATAGGTCTAAACTATGTTATTTACTTAATAAATCACTTCTTCACCAAAGTCAAATTAATTTATAGTCTTGTGCAATTTGTTAAAAACACAGTAGATATTGTCCGCCTGTGGTTGGTATAGCACTGAGTCCAGACCTGGACCCAATCTGGCACCTGTGGAGTGAACTCTAACGTAATATCTGAGACTACAAGGAAATGTGTACATTCCATGCCAAAGGGGTTGAGAGAGGCGATACATAGGAGGAGTATGCATACGAAGTATTAAAATATTTTTGGCTCTGTTACGAGTTTTTTTTCTTTAGTCATTGTATACTTTTTTTCACAGTGCAGAAAGGCATTTGACTCAGTTTCTGTGCTACGTTTTGTGAATGCTTGGTTTTTTTTATTTGTATGTATGCATAGTTATAGTAATGAATGAAGAATGCATATGTTACAAATCCACTGGGTTTCTGTGTTTTCTTAGTAACATATATAAGTGTACTTTTCTACACTGCAGTGTATAAAGAATTATTTCTATGGCTCCATGTACAAAATAACAAAATGAACAATAAAATAAATCCACTGAATACAAATAAATAGACCACATGAATAATGTGACGTTAAGACATGGGTAAGGTTTGTTCTACTCAGTTTAGGAACAAAACGAGTTTTCTTATGGGCGAGTTTGGCATAGGGAAAATTTCCGCTGCAAGGTGCGCAGTGCTCCAAAAGGTAATTTTTGATTAAAATTTTCAGCTACGTGAATAATAAAAGAGAAAAAATTTACTTAGTTGCAAAGTTATTTTATAATTGATTTATGATTATTGAAATTATCCTGTTTTTTTACGTAGAAATTAGAGAAAATTTGGTACACATGCGACACTAGCGCTCTCCTAGTGGCGAAAATTGTTGGTTGCCAAACTTCTAAAATTTATCTTCCCAACCTGTAGTAGAAGTAACTTTAGACATGGGACCAACCGCTTTACACTGCTGCCAACTTTACTGGGAGGGTCTCGCTCAGTGTCCGTTAAAACATTTTTGTTGAGAGTTGATTGCAAGAGTGTTCAATCAACCGTTAGCTTATAGATACTTTTTATTTTATTTACGGCTTAGCATCTCATCGACGGCGAGGTCATTACAGACGGGACCGTGACAGGACTGTGGAGAATGGGGAAGTTATCGGTCGTGGGTAAGACTGGTTCTACCCAGGTTAGGAAGAAAAGCGAGATTACTTACGGGAGAGTTTGGCAAAGGGAAAGTCTGTGCCGCAAGATGCGGTGGTGTTCCAAGAAAGTATCTTTTAAAANCCTTACGGGAGAGTTTGGCAAAGGGAAAGTCTGTGCCGCAAGATGCGGTGGTGTTCCAAGAAAGTATCTTTTAAAATGGCGGTAAATTTTGGAAATATTTTATGTTTGACTCGAATTCTGATATATGCTTGCCCGTGCCAGAATACATGATAAAGGTACCTTTATTTCGAAACTTTGATTTACGCCCTTCAATGTTTTTTTACAAGAGTAAACAGTAAAAATACAATTGTGTTTGGCATTGAGTTTTTGTAAACATGCTTTTTTAGTGGAAAAAAGTTACGAATTTAAGAGCGAAATAAATAGGCTATAGCTTCTATCAAAAGGAAATGTTTGAGTATGTTGTCACAGTTAAAGTATTTGTGTAATACAACGTACTGCTAAATGCACTTTTACATATAACGTTAAATTGTCACTTTAGCGCAAAGAAAAAGTTTATTATTTACATAGGTACTACCACAATACAAATTGAAAGATTTAAAACATATATTAATTTTTTTAAATTGCAATCATCCCAGTTGTTTACATACAAAACGAATAAAATCCGGTACCCATGCAACACCAGTGCTACCTGGTGGAGAAAACTTTAAGTTTCCAAATTATTATCGTTGAACTTCTGAACCTGAGCAGGATAACCTTAGCCATGTCACGTATCAAGGAATCGTCTCGGTATTGGTTTAGAGTGATTTTGGAGGGGATATGTTTGGGCGTATTTTAACATTGGGGTCTTGACAGTCATGAGGTGAAGCGAGGTGAGTATGGAGATGGGGGAAATGGGAGATCCCTGAGAAAACCCGCCAACCAGTGGCATCGTCACTCGAATCTCACGTTGGAAAATCCGGGAGTGATCCCGCCGGGAATCGAACCCGGTTGGCCTTGGCGGGAGGTGAGTGCTGTAGCCTCTCCTACACAACGGCAACTATAGTTCATTCACGATTACTTCAAACTTTTGTGATGCCCTGCTAAATTTCTACTTCCAGGATATTCCTCCGCCTCATGCGAACAAAGTTTAACTAAGTCTAGAAAATTATACCAGAGGGACAACGCACCACATTCGTACACACTTATTGTAATAATAAACTATTTCTTACCAGGCATTACCAACACATTTATTTTCTCGTTGTACTTATTCATGTTAATTATAAATAAAATACAAGTAAAAGTTCAATTTAATAAAAACCTAGGTATTTTTATGTTAACACAAGTTTAAAACGTTTGAGATGCATGCTATATTTAGGAATCACCTAAGCACCTCTTATAAGCAGTGCCGGACTTCCGCCTAGGCGAACAAGGCACCTGCTTAGGGCACTNGACAAACTGTTTTTTTTTAAATATTTTATTTATCAAGAAAATCAAATAAGAAAGTACAAATATACAACAGTAATTTAGTTAATAGAGGACACAGGACAAGACAGTGCTATTTATTATTACGGTAGCCAAATAAAATATAAAATAAAATATGTTATTCTGTTAAATTACCAAAAAAGGGGGCCTAGGGGCCCCGGGTCTCTAACTCCGTCCCTGCATATAAGGGGTGATTTTTCAAAGGTTTAATTCAAAAAGGTGTGAAGAAACCGCGAGCAGACTAGAGTGGGCGTGTGGGTACTCACTCGTTGGCACCCTCGAGCTCCCAGTGGCTGAGCGTGAGTGGGCGAGTGCACGGGACCATCGCCAGCACGACGACGCCGACCACGAGCGACAAGCGGGCCCCGAGCGGGCCTCGGGACGAATCACCCATCCAGCTGCCTGTCGCTACCTGCTGCAGCTGGCGGACATTTCCAGCTGGAACAACACCACAGCCGCACGTTACCCACAGCACGCGATGCGTTACTGTACAAAGGCCGTTCACGAGCAAGTGAGCACTTTCGAAACCAACCTTAGAGAAAAAAGTCACTGCTCCTACCTGCGTATATGTTAACAGGCGCTCTGAGCGACATGCGCCCAGTAAAGTTGGTTACGATGGAAGGAAAGTAGTTCCATATATTAACGTCGAATAAAAAATGTTAGGTATTCATTTGTAACGACTTAAATAATTTATTTAACTTTCTGTTTTTTTTTTATGTATCAGAGTGTAAAAGTGGGCAGATTTGTAAAACATTTACTTTTATAATAATTNTAACTTTCTGTTTTTTTTTTATGTATCAGAGTGTAAAAGTGGGCAGATTTGTAAAACATTTACTTTTATAATAATTGTCCAGTTTCAGGTGGCCGACGCGCGAATAAAGTGATGAGGTCCATGACAAAGTTAATTTATACAAAATGTGGAAGACTACACAATCTTAAGCAAGGCTTTCAAAAAGGCTCGTTTTACCGTGAACAGCCTATAACTACAAGCGACTTAACAATACGCTACATATAAGAGAGACTGGATTCCGTATTCCGTCATGTTCCCAGCACTGACTCGTGAGTTGCAAGCATAACTGTCAAAATCGCGTGTTCAAATGAGCTTAAAGAGGAAGTTTCTTTACGTTTGGTTTCCAGACAGATCCGCGGTCTTAACAAAATTATTTTTTCCTTTCTCAAAGGTATCCTACTTGCCAGACAAGTAAACTAAAGTTTCAAAGAACAAGCTTAAGCCGCGTGGTTTTTTAATATTATAATTGCANTAACTTTCTGTTTTTTTTTTATGTATCAGAGTGTAAAAGTGGGCAGATTTGTAAAACATTTACTTTTATAATAATTTTCCAGTTTCAGGTGGCCGACGCGCGAATAAAGTGATGAGGTCCATGACAAAGTTAATTTATACAAAATGTGGAAGACTACACAATCTTAAGCAAGGCTTTCAAAAATGCTCATTTTACCGTGAACAGTCTATAACTATAAGTGACTTAACAATACGCTACATATAAGAGAGACTGGATTCCGTATTCCGTCATGTTCCCAGCACTGACTCGTGAGTTGCAAGCATAACTGTCAAAATCGCGTGTTCAAATGAGCTTAAAGAGGAAGTTTCTTTACGTTTGGTTTCCAGAAAGATCCGCGGTCTTAACAAAATTATTTTTTCCTTTCTCAAAGGTATTCTACTTGCCAGACAAGTAAACTAAAGTTTCAAAGAACAAGCTTAAGCCGCGTGGTTTTTTAATATTATAATTGCAAAAAATACTTTCAATTTTACACTTTCAAATTGTTTCATTACTGTTCATGTACGCATTCAGTATCATATTCCTATTCTGTCTTAACAAGGGATTAACAAAATAAAATGCTTTGATTTGGATAAGTAACACAGGGGAAAAAAAATGATTGAAGCAAATTTTCAATGACAATAAACAGGCGGGATCGGAATAAGTAATTTCAAAATTTGTAATATGCGTCTTCGTACCTCATGACGACACGACGGTGCCGAGTAAAGTTCCAAAGCGCCTGTACGTAGGCAACTCTTGTATCATCTGTCCTACGGTGTTACCTATTTACAGGCGCATAAATACTTCGACAACCGACAACCTTAAAATGACATCACTGGCATTTCACTAGATATTCAATGTATATAAGTTACCCCTCTTTTTTATATTGTAGTTTCGGTTGGACATGGTTTCGAATTGTGAGGATTGTTGATTTCAGAAAGCCTTATTCGATGCGGACGATGATGCAACCCATCTTCCGACAAGGGTATTTTCCCTTGATGGCNTTGATTTCAGAAAGCCTTATTCGATGCGGACGATGATGCAACCCATCTTCCGACAAGGGTATTTTCCCTTGATGGCTGTTTGTAACACCACACCACCCCGCGTTGTGGGTCGAATACAACGTAACCCTGGCTCTATATCCTCTCATATGTTCCTGTGCTACGAACAGAGTCAACGCCGTCTATCGAAGGGNTTGATTTCAGAAAGCCTTATTCGATGCGGACGATGATGCAACCCATCTTCCGACAAGGGTATTTTCCCTTGATGGCAGTTTGTAACACCACACCACCTCGTGTTGTGGGTCGAAGACAACGTAACCCTGGCTCTATATCCTCTCATATGTTCCTGTGCTACGAACAGAGTCAACGCCGTCTATCGAAGGGCNACAACGTAACCCTGGCTCTATATCCTCTCATATGTTCCTGTGCTACGAACAGAGTCAACGCCGTCTATCGAAGGGCTTTTCTCCTTACTGATTATCAGCCAAGTAACCACGACTTTGCAAAATATCAAAACGTGATTCTTTCTGCGAGCCCTCGTTAACATGTAAAGCTAAAATTTGAGTAATTGTCCATACTAGCGACTGAATTTAATACAGTTAACTTGATATACGCGACCATTACAACCTTTCCAACACATACATGACCGTAGAAAAATGATTTCATAGGTAATCCTTTGGTTATTATCCTTGAAAAGTCGCCGTTTGCAACGATGTCGCATTTCATCTCACAACAATAGAGCAGTTGCAGAGCACAGCTGCGAACGTAACGCTGATAATATTTTTAATGTGTAGTTAACATCAAAGCTGCTCAAATTCGCTGGTTTCAGTCCAAACCAGGCGACTGTAGAAATACTTGAAAGGGTGCTTGCTGCCTCTTCCACCCCTCCAAAACTACAGAGGATTCCCATTTTTCACCTTTAAAAAAACTACCCGGGAACGTCTTGCATACTAATCTAAACCAATCTTAAAATTTTAGGGGTTATGTTGCATGATAATTCAGAATCGTGCCCCTCTCGTCACTCGTCAGTCATATTGCCAAGCACGCAATACATTGTACAGAGCACTAAGTCATTTAACTTTCCACTGCCCGAGTAATTCTGGAATGTATACTTTTTCCAAATTTCTTTGAGACATACACGGTGATTCTAAAATCATGGGACAAACTTTGAGTGTTGGTAGAGCTCACTAAAACAAACAATTATCGTATAAGAATATATGGGCGGAAGTGACGCGTTGAGGCACAAACATATGACATGCAAAACATTGTTTATTTACAACGTCGCCGCTAAATGCCTTTTTACAGCAATGTTTATAATAATTGCTCAAAATTGCTACCACCGACAGTAATGCAAGCTTGGTAGCGTCGGTGGAGTGATTGGCGAACAGATTCAAATACGCCGGGTATTTCACGCATGCGTGCAGCCGCACAGGATAGTCGAGCGACGAGGTCTTCAATGGAATCAACTGGAGTCTTGTAAGTGAAGGCTTTAAAATGCCCCCATAGGAACAAATCGAGACTCGATAAAAAGGCATTTAGCGGTGACGTTGTAAATATACAATGTTTTGCATGTCATGTGTTATGTTTGTGTTTGTGCCTCAACGCGTCACTTCCGCCCATATATTCCTGTACAATAATTGTTTGTTTTAGTGAACTCTGCCACCCCTCAAAGTTTTTCGCATGATTTTAGAATCATCCTGTATATATGGAAATATAAAAAGGAAATCAGTCCTTCAAATAGTTGGTACCTTTAAGGGTTGCTTGGGGGATGGCTTAAACATCAAACGTGTATCTTCTTTTGTCCGCTAGTTACGGCCTTCCTCGGGGGCGAGAATGATATGCGACCTTAAAACGCCCTACATCAGAAAAAACCTTAACTCTCCCGTGTCTAAGGAATTTTTATTGGAGTTTTAACTATCTTGTTTATTTTCTTTTTAGTATTCCTTGACCTTTGGCAGTTTTTTTCCCCCCAGGAAATACTTTCAGTTGTCCATAGAAAACGAGAAACTCTAGTTAACCATACGATCCTTCAAGCTTGTAAGCGCGGAAAGCACCGCTATTCTGAGTTCTACAGGATGCAAGGACAGGCATATCTGGCGAACATCGCGTAAACTGTGACTGTGATGTACACTCTGGCGTTTGTTTTTTGTCCTGTGCCTATGGACGTTAAAGATTCGACATAATCTTCAGCATGTTACGATGGAGTCTAGTGTACTCTTGTACTTACACCACCATTGCAGTCGACACAAATTCCACAATTAAAAAAAAAAAAGCTGGCAAACCAGGATGAAAATTCCATAACTGTCTTAAGTTCGGGCCCTTGGAGTAAAATATTAAACACACGAGACAGCCGAAGCCGTACCAACACAACAAAATGTACAGACATGTCGAAAAACAGAGAACTATTGCATCAGCCGAAAGCTCGACCCAGCCTTTAATTAATTACAATATTCTGAATCCCTAAACAATGCTCAAACTTATCCGTAATTGTAAATTACATTTTTTTTTGCAACGGTGGTAAAATATGCGAAGATTTTTATTCTTAGGTAATAGGCCACTAGCAGTTAAAATTTAAATAACTATGACAGCGATTATAGGATTAATTTCACAGAATCTGAAGTCCATATACGATAGGCGTTTTTTTTCTTCAGTTTAACCCTTTGTTTAAGGGAATAATGTGTTAGCCGTCAGCTACTTTGATCTTAATCAGTTGAGATATAAAACGCCGCTGACGGACTGTGTGTGTTGGTATGATCACAACAATGAGTCAGCTCATGTCGCGAGCAGGGGGGACCAATGAGGTTCGAGTCCAACTCTCCCTCCACAACCACGTAACTAATGAGCTCCGAGTCGCCTGGAACTGTTGTGCGAACTATCGTGGGACGTATAACATCAAATTAAACAAAGCATTTGACATAGATTGCTACAGAGCTACGTTAGAGGAAACCGAGAACGTGAGTTAAAACGACACAGAAAATAATTACAAATGGCATGCAAATACACATACGCAGTTCCGTAGAGGAATTTAGTGGAACATTGCAAATTAAAAGATACAAAAAACCGAGCAAGTAGTTAAACGTACTAAAGATAATGACAGTAT
>NQII01005833.1:40919-59283 GCA_002778355.1 Clitarchus hookeri | reverse complement strand
ATATATATGTAAATTACTTGTTGCAAGAATCCTTTAAAGAACACGCGAAAACCACTCTTCAAAATAGACATTCATAAACCTAATTTTATACGGTGAAGACATCCTATCCGCGAAACCTTTTTGACTGTGTGATGCTGATAAATAAGGTGTTTGTTCTTCAATTTACCGTCTGCGGTCTCCGACATTTACACACCAAGGAAGCATGACTCAGCTACCGTGGGGTAACTGTGTACGGCATAGAGCTGACTGTCGCTACCCCAGTTCCCACACACGGGAGCCGAAGGTTCCTGGTGCCAGCGAATTATGGTAATTGTACGTCGTTCCCAGTCAGACGTCCGTGGGCAAAACACTCGTTGAGGCGCCGGATCCTTTCACTCACTTCCGCTGATTCATGTCCTGCGCAGTGGATCACGTTGCATAGAAATATATGTCCCCAAAAGATACAATTAAGCACTATGAGCTTAGGTACTGTTTACCAATTTACGACAGTAAATTCTATCGTGGAAACAGGAGATGGTTAAATTTGGCCATCGTTAAGACTTTCCAAGCTGTTCCAAACAACAATATGAAAGTGCATTAATTTTGAGGACACGAAGATGCACGTGAGGTAAAAAGTGAAAAACTTGTATTTTATAAACCAACGAAACTAATATTTGAACACTATTCTTTTCAATGCAGATTATTTTTAAAATGTAACTGGTAAACGTAGCCGGTGCAATCAGCAGTTAAACTCGAATGGCGAGCATGAAAACCTCTTCAATTCCCCAATCTTGTTTTTGGTGGAATCTAACGCCACTTCTGACGTTTATTCGCAAATCTACGGAATCGTCTGATCGTAAAACAATTTTTTTTCCACTATACAATCAATACGTGTATTACGAATGATTTTTAAAAGTGTATTTCTCTAGCAGCACGACCTAACCGAGTATTGATATAACATTTTGTTTAAAACCGAGCATCATAGCGTAGTGTTTACGATTGTTCAATACAACAACTTGAACGAAAATTTATAGTACGAAAATCTTGAACATCGAAGGTTCCTTGCAATATGCAAGCGTAGAAGTATGCAGCGCGCCTTTGTACCTTCACTAGCTGGTGTTAGCTCGAGGAAGTAGGACACACATGGTAACCCACAAGTTTACGTCGCAGAACCTCTGACTTTCACTCCCTGTCCCTAGCGACTTCCGACGCAATAAGGAAAGCAGACGCGTGGGTTGCTTCCTCGTCCATTTCGTTAAGGGGCCCGCCTACGTATGACACAAAAAAAACACGCAGAGCTGAAATAAAAAAGTAGTGATCATTCTACTGTGGAGTCTGGCTACAAATAGCATATATAAGAAACATTATCGTATGTACATACGAGTCATTTTTCCTGTTTAACGTGTATTTTACAGCAAACAATGTTCAGCATTCAACACTCATCTCTTCGCAAATACATTCTGGCCAAAAAAAAGTGTAGTTTTAATATTGATATGCCGCGGTGATAAAATTTTGGGTTTCATTATGTAAAAAAAATATTTATGAGGTCTTTATGGAATTTCTGCGTGTCCTGCAAGGGTGAGATACAGCAGGTAACACGACAGCGCAGAAATAACCAATAGAACTGAATGTTCCCAACCACTTTCTTGACAGAAAAAAAAAATATATGTTCTATCTCATAATCTTGCTGAAATTTTGCTTTGCAAAATAACTTTTCGTGCGAGATCAAAAACAAGTTCCGCATCATACACGGATATCTGCATGCATTTTGTGTATTGCGAACAGTGGTTTGTGCACGTGGGTAGCTCACGCCATTACACACACAAAAAAAAAAAGGATATCGATTCCCGGATCTAGGCACGTGTAAAACATGGTCGTTGGGTATTCTCGGGGTGCTCTCAGTTTCCCCTCGTTGCTGCGTTCCGTCACCTCCTAATTCTAGTCTCGTCTCGCGTCATCCGTTCTCCAGGCTTTTTTTTTTTTTANTTTTACTAACTACCCTAATAACTAAGTGTTAAGTGTCGTCCGGGGGTAGGTCTGGACTGTGTTGCGCCTCAGGGCTAAGCCCCACACGCCCACATGGGAGGGAATTTAGGAAAGGAGGCGTGCATCGCGGCAAAGAGGGATAAAGCATCCGTGGCCCAGGTTTGTGGCCATGACTGCATCCCTGAGTGTGTTGTAATAGCTGAGCTATTTCTAAGAAGGGGGAGGGGGAAAAACCGGAATAGACACCGTAAAAACCCTCCAGACAGGAAATAAGTTCAAAACTTATTCATGCATTAGAAAATGCTAAAGGAGGCAGCAGGTGTGGATTCCATGCTCTTTAATGTGGAGTTGCAAATTTAGAAGAGAAAGAGGCGGGGCTGCCGTTGTCCAGACCTGCCGGGTGCCTGGGGTAAAGAAGCCGGCCCCACCTAGCACCGTTCTCCTAAGGCGCCGAGATGGTGCTGTGGTCACAACTACTCGCTTCCAAACACGGCGAGCCGGGTTCGGTTCCCCGCGCGGACACCCAGATTTTCGCACTTTGGGAAACGTGGCGGACAATGCCGTTGGCCAGAGGGTTTTTTTNGTTCCCCGCGCGGACACCCAGATTTTCGCACTTTGGGAAACGTGGCGGACAATGCCGTTGGCCAGAGGGTTTTTTTTCGGGGCACTATCGTTTCCCTGGCCCTTGCATTCCTTCAATGTCCCCTCCCGACTCTCAACCAGTCTCTTATCGTANTCGGGGCACTATCGTTTCCCTGGCCCTTGCATTCCTTCAATGTCCCCTCCCGACTCTCAACCAGTCTCTTATCGTATCATCCGTACACACACTTCCTCAAAGGCGGTAACACAATGGTTTATGTTCCTAAAATACTTGGCATCAAATTTATAGCGTGTTTCACAGCCATAATTGTATACACACGCTATTCGCGGTTGGTTAGTTGAGCAATTTTGAAAACCCTGCTTCAGATCTACTTTTTTTTCTCGTTCTTTGTCCTCCTGCCGTATGTAAAAATATTTATAGGCCATTCACGGTCACTGCACACTTTTCTGAAGCCCTGCTTAAGTTATACTTCCAGGATATCCCTCCGCCTCATGCAAACTAAGCTTAACAGAGTCTAGAAAATTACACNCCCTGCTTAAGTTATACTTCCAGGATATCCCTCCGCCTCATGCAAACTAAGCTTAACAGAGTCTAGAAAATTACACTAAAGGGACAGCGCACCGCATTCGTCCGCACTCAGTGTGTTAACATTTTGCATAAGAACTATTTCTTAGTAGTCATTACCAACACACTTACTTTCTCCCTATTTTTTTCATATTAATTATGAATAAAATTTTATAATTTATAAATAAAAGTTAAATTTAACAAAAAATAACGTAATTTTATGTTAGCACAAGTATACAACGCTTTTAANTTAATTTATAAATAAAAGTTAAATTTAACAAAAAATAACGTAATTTTATGTTAGCACAAGTATACAACGCTTTTAATGCATGGAATATTTAGGAAACTACCAAGCACGTCGTACACGGTGTGCTTTTCCAAAGGTTCCATTCAAAAAGTATGCATGAAACCGCGAATATACTACGGGAAGTGATGCTTTTGAAAGGTCGGGTTCAAAAGTGCTCACTTCACCGATAACAATCCATGGTAAACTACATAGTTGCAAGTTTGTTTACGCAGCAGGCGCAACTGAATTTAGTGTCACTCAACAAGCCGGACATGAGTAAGGAATGAAATAGTTCGCTACCCGCCTTACCGGTGTGAGGTGAATGCAGGTTGTCGCGGCTGCGGGCGTGGGGACAGCTCCGGCAGGTTTGCCAACAGTCCGCGTGCCAATCAGGACTCCCTGCAACAAAAAAAAAACAGGTCACAGCTACACAGTGTTCCTTGCCTTGGACCAGCGGGTGTAGTATAAAGACCGCCTTCCTTTATTTCCAGGCAGTAATTCAGATCACTGATGGCCTATCAGTTATTACAAACAGTAAAAAAAAAATAATAATAATAATGTGCCAGTTTCAGAACACTCGCCATTGACACTCGTTACTAGGAAAGAAGAAAAATAAGTGAAGATCTAATTAAGTTTATCTTCATATTCAAAATACAGCGTACAAATAAAAACAATGGAAGCTCCCGTAAGATTGTAGACACTATACATTTTAATAACAACATAAGAATATTCAGTTCTAAAGGCACTCTTGCATTCATTTATTTATATTTGAGGTGCATGACGACACCATAAGAGCCAGAGTTGGATACACATCTTAGTTAAACAACACAAGACATAACACTTAACAAAATTATTACAATAAATGATAAGACAAACACGAAAACGAGTGTTCAAGAGAAGTCCAGCTTCCCAGCAGTCTTTTTGGGAAATATCATCTTCATATATATATATATATGATTTATTCTTTAGTTTTAATGTAAGTTTGTTAGAGTCGAACGAGTCAAAATACTTGAAGTTATTTATGCATCTGTATAACATACCACTGATTTGTGCACCAGTCTGCGAAATCCTGTGAATACGTTGTAGTAAACTATAGTTTGTCGTGCTCTTTAGAGAAAAAACACGTTAGTTTCATGGTTGTCTCCCACCAATGCGACCCCACTACGATTCCAGGCGAGGTCACTCCAGATTTTCGCGCATGGGAAACATGGCGGATGTTGCTGTTGGCAGGTATGTTTTCTCTAGGTTCTCCCGTTTCGTCCACCGCTACATTCCATCTGTATTACTTTTTAGGGTCTCATCCCTTACCCTAATTCAATGATGATTACCTACGTTTGTCAACTACAAAGCCCTTCACTCGACAGATTTTACGCGCTATCTGGCTTACAGCACCTTTGAATACTCTTTATTACTTTTGCTATTATTCCCTTTAAGCTAACTAGAAGCACTGCGTACATTCCTACTCCCCTTCCCTGTGACATGCAATATACCAGGAGGTTTATTGAGTAACATATAGTATTTTTACACAAGCCGTCAACTTCACAGTCTTAAGACCGAAAATCGATTTTCTTGGCATGTACGCAGGCAACAAAAATTAACTGAAGTAGGGAAATGAAATAACGCCATGGGTTATCTCAAGGCATTCATGTAACACAATTTTTACCATCAACATTTTTTTTTTACAAAAACCTGTCGGTCAATTATAACCAATACATACTTCGAAAAAAAAAAAAAAAAAAAANAAAAAAAAAAAAAAAAAAAAAAAAAAAAAAAGCAGTGCACTAAATACCGCCATAAGTTGCTAACTGCATCGAAAAGTATCGCGTGTAATCTACAGTCCCAAACTGTATTTAGAAATTAATTGAATTTTTAAAACTTAAAAGTGCAGGAGATGTGAAATGCATACTTCACTGCGTGGAATATGTTTCAGCCATGGGTGTTCAACGTAAAATCACCACAGCTAAAAAAAATTTTAACAATAAAAAAATTATTTTGTGTAACTCATGCTTTAAAATATTTTCAGGCAATAATTTGGTTATTTGCCGCTACGAACTTGTTAGTCTCAAGTTTCGAAGCTTGCCTTTGGCATCATGTGTACAGATTTGCTCGGACGAGGAGATACAAGTTTTATTCGGAACGGTGAAATGTGCAAATACAATTCCTAGGGCAAAAAAGGTCTAAAACATTTAAATGAAACATGAAGTTACGTGTCTCGATACAGACCGCTAGCTGATACGAGAAATTCGCGGGCACGGAGTATAAAGCAAGTTGGGTCGTCATCAGTATGCATACACATAAAGAATTCCGAACAAGGAGTCAGATCAGAAATTAACAAGACGATGCAAACACGTGAACACGACGTCCCGCAATTTTACCGAAGAATTTACAGCTGTGTACAAAGAGTGGACGAAACAACGAGACGACAGCTCAACTTGGCTTCTATACTGCGCCTCTCTGTTGTTTTCTCTGCACATTATTCTGGTTTTCTACGAGACGCTCTGCAATGGAGTATGCCCAAAATAATGTTTCGTTTAATATGAATTATCACGCTTAAATGATCAAGAAATATTGTTTTGAATTAAAACATTCGGGTGAACTGTTCTCGATAAAAAAATGTCTTCAGAGTTTGGAACGGCGCGGTTGTTTGCGCTATGGGCACTTTACGGTAAAGTGAGCACTTTTTGAAGCCCTCTTATTTGGAATATAAGTCAATAAATATAATTTTATTGTAACCTTAGGCGTAAATTTTTGAGACTGTTGAAATATATACACTGTGTTTATTACTTGCATGGCAATGTTTATTTAAAAAAATGGTGGAATGATAAAAATGGGCATATAGTAAAAAAGTAACTAGGGTCTCAAAAGTGCTCACTTTACCGTGAACAGCCTATACAAATGTACAACCTGTCGGGCATTATTTTTTAATTAATTAAATATGGTGATATCAGACAACTAATTGTCACACTATCGGATGGACATGCCTGTATTCGTTCCAGTCTGCCTCAGAAACGGATGATGTGGGATGAGATGGGGCTGGAGCAGCGGCGAAACGATGAAGGGAGGCTAAACGGGATCACCCCGAGAAAATCAGACCGTGGCACTGGCCAACATATTTTCCCAGTGAGAACCCAATTTGCAAAACTGCCACCAACCCGAGCCCGGGATCTAACCACTTAACCCAACGACGGGTGCGAAGCATTTTTTATATCTGGTTCACGGTTAACTGAGCTCTTTAAATTTCGACATTCGAAACTGTATACATTTAAACGACACACGCCGAACGAGGTGGTGCAGTGGTAAACCCTCAGACTCGTATTCGGGAGGACCTTGATTCGATTCCCGGTTTCAGCCATTCTAATTTCTGTTTTCCATGGTTTCCCGAGATTGCTCCACGCGAATGCTGGGATGGTTCCTTAATACATTCCATAGCCGATTCCTTCCCCATCCCTGCTTCTCTCGTCAACTTGCTACGTCTCTAATAACCTCACTGTGGAGGAGACGTTAAGCCTTGCCTGCCTACCTCCAGTAACTTTGACAGCCATCTTTGTAAAGCAGCTCCATATCTTAACATGTTATTAAAAGTGTGACGTTTAAATTTTTCAACGTCGTCATGATCGGCGCATGAATAAACTGAGACGGTCCACGACAACGTTAATTTTACGATTAGTGGAAGGATACAAAATGGAAAAACAAGTAGACCCTAAACAGGGCTGTCAAATGTGCTCAATCGAACGCGAAAAGCCTACGCTCGAGATTCCATCTCATGTTCTGCGTCAGAGAAAGTGTGCGATATGTAACAATATGAGTGTCCAAAAAGAACTAAATATTTTCACTGTAGGTGAACAAAATTTGCCTAAAGATTTATTAGAAATAACAATTTTCTATAGCAACACACGTGTGTTACTCCATCTCCACAGTTCAAACCCGCTTTAAATTCTGACGATCTAGCGTGCATGTGCATGCGGTTAGCATATCTGGACTCGTATTCCGGACGCCGTGGTTTTATCCTAACCAGCAGTAACTAGATATTCCCCCCTCCATCCTCACAATTTGGTTTTAAACCGTCTCTCCGAACCGTATTTCCAAGTGAACGCTGGAGGAACATTACTTACCCTCCCCCTTTCTCCTCTCCATTGTTTTTGTTCTTTCCCGGACATATTTTTCGCAGCCCAGTTAGGTTATGGTGCTCGTAAAATACAAACAAACTTCGGCACTAATTTATTAGCCAACGTGTTGGCGGCAACTGCGTGAACGGATGATCTAGTTCGTTAACTGCATTTCTATCGTGGACGCTATAGCACCACTATAGAATGTTCACGGTTAATTGAGCACTTTCGAAAGCCCGGCTTAAGATCTACTTTTCTCCTCATTTTGTGTCCTTCCACCATAAGTAAAATTTGCACTGCCATGGGCCTAACCACTTCATTCATGCGTCAGTCAACCGAAAAAGTGAAACTGTTGCCAACCTAAATGTGTTAACTAAAATGCCAATCTGAGCTCTAACGTGTATAACGTTAATAACACCAACTTTATTTGCCATAAATTTTAACATTACACAAGCAGTGCAACGCCTAGACTAAGAACTATTTTATTTAATTCGGTGTTAACTTAACTGCGAGCATGCATGGCAGTGTCTACTATAGCATGTATGTACTTAGAAGCAGTGATTTTCTTCAAAGGTTGATTTCAAAAATGCTTACTTTACCTTGGACAGCCGAACAGCCTACACTCGGGAACAACATATTTTTAATCGTTTCGATATGTACCTTCGTCAGCCAGTCATAAGATAAACTACCAACGGCGAGGACGAGAATGTCTCGGGCTATTTACATACATTACGTGTTCAAGTAACAATAGTTGTATTAATAATTTTCACACTCGGGAGAGAGAAACGGCGTTTGGAGTAAATGTATTTCTTGACAGGCAACGCATGCGACCGAACCAACGTCCACCAAGTTTTTCTACGTTAAAAAATCTGGATTCGGATCCACCGTATTCTAGTTAAGATACCTATGGAGGCCTCTGCTATTAGTATAACCTGCAATAAGAAAAAGCCAAATCTATAAAATATGCAGAAGTTGATACAAAACTATTCTTTAAAGAAACAAAGGTTTGCGTGAAAAAAAATTTCAATCTCTTTTGTGCATTGTTATGTTATAGTTGGCCTCAAACTACTTTTGTAGGATAATTATCGAAGAGCGGAAACGTAAATTCTAACCTCGACCTCAAACGTGATGAAACACAGGAAAAGCTGTTCAACTTGAACTACTGCTAGTCCAAATTGGTTTACAATTCGCTGGCCTTCGCTTCACGAACCTATCACCAACGTCGATTTCCTTGTCAACGAAGATCAAACGTTTTCATCGAAACTCAGGCGATGAGAAGGAAACACGATGTATACACACATCGTGGCTGGACAGAATTCTCGGCCCATTGCGTTTCACCATTACGCAAATGAAGACATTTTCTCTACTCGTGGCACTAAAGATGCGGCTGCCTTTAATCTTAGATAAAGCTTTCTTCCCTACTTATAACAAATACGGACTCAAATGACTGTAATGCTGCCAACTAAAATGTTGTTCATGCCGGCGATCCTCGTGCCAGACTATGCGACATACTTTTATCCCAGACTACAAACTAACTTTGACGATATCTCAGAGGCAACAAATGTTCGACAATTAATGGAAATCATTTAAATTAGAATATTGGAGCTCTATCGATGGAATGTGAGGATCTTAACTCATTAACTGGAAACAGTTGTCCAATAACGTCCCTATAAACTAAAAAAAACGTGAATTACTAAAAACCTTATACATCTTTGATATAGGAATTCTGGTAACTATACCGGAAGTAGCGTGAGCCTTATTTTTCCTCAATAATGGCGTTGTAATAAACATAACGTAGACAAATGGGCTTAAGCCTACCCGCGTTCTCTAGCATTATCACTGATGAAGGTATAAGTAAATGCATTAATAATGGAAATGAAAACTGCACCAAAAATGATTTCAGAAATTGACAGATATAATTAAAATCCCTTTATAGCGAATTTTTATTGCCCCATGACACATGCGTAAATTCCTTTCGGGTTTAAATGTATTTTCCAGTGAGATTTATCAGTAAGAAAAGAGAAAAAAATTCACGAATATTTTGTGACCCATGTCTCCCCCAAAATAAGGTGATTGTCTACAAGTCTCGATCTAATAACACTTTCTTTGTACATCCGACAAAAAATGTGTTGATGGTATTTGTGTGGTGGTAAATAAAATTTCCCAGCAACATTGAATAATACGTTATTATTAACAGAGCCAGGCAAACTTTTAAACAAGTCAAAAAATATGCACAACATAAAATATAGTTTCACACTGTACCTAACTTGCGAAATTCGTCAACGTGACTTATTTCCGATCAAGCGTAGCAAGGCATTCGATTCCTGCGAGGACCCAGCCAATTAGATTCTCGTCAAGATTGTTGAAAACATATTTTGTCCCATAAAGTTCAGCAGACCGTGTAGTTGACATAATAATAATGAATTTTAGACGTTTCGTTGATCGGGCAAGAAGAAGAAATAAAGTCTCGCCTGCAAAGCAAAACAAATTTCTTCATTATGGCAACAGCTGTGAGCAGCATAGTCATGAAAGGTCAATGAGATTCTGAGGTATTTCATAATACACCTCATTTGTGTTATCGCACTTTGAGTATAAATTAATGTTTGGTTATTACAATCGCGTAGACTGTAGTTTTATTGTGGCGTTCTACGTGCGTTAAAATCAGTATTACAGCAATCCACGTAAAAATAGTCACTTGAAGGTTTTTTATTTTTTAATCCTGTACCGGCAGGAAACAGCTTGCGAATGAAAGGACGTTATGGATGGACTGTTGTTCCACAAGTTTTCTCTGATGAAGGCAGGGAAGCTGCTGTGAAGACCTATCACTAAGAATATATTACTCGCTGATTATTCTCCCACAATAATGCTCCAGGCAGAATTTATACACTCTATTCTGTTCGTGTCTGGACGTGTAAACAGGAACGGTAAGAACGTTAGACAAATCATACATTACTGATGGAAATTATTTCAAATACGCTGGCTTACATTTTGTCACAAGGTCCTTGATTGCAGAATGACGGTTTCTGCGCAGCGATTTTAAACGATCCAGTATCGTAAAGGCAAGACTGCTGTCGATCTTTCTGCGAGCGTCTGTCGCACGGGCCAGAACAAGTGATGCGAGTTGAAAGTCGTCGTCGCCGCTGAGTGAAACTCGTGCAGACCGAGAACACGGAAGTGACCACAGGCTCCGCACATCAGAGGACTTCAAGTTCCGAAACGGAGTCGTTTTTCTTGTCCCTGTCACCGCATCTAGGTGACGAAGCGACCACGCCATCCGCGAGCTCCTTTGGTTACGCACTGTTATGATATGATTTATCGTTCATCATCATGCCTTAACGGGGCTATAGGAGCGTAGCAAGTAATTGATAAGAGTTATGTATTGAACTATATAAAAGGGGTTTATTTAACATTAAGGTTGTACCATGTTAATTCAACTAGCTTACCCGGCCACGCGTTGCTGTGCCATAAAATATTTTGGTTATATTAATTTATGTGAAATTAATTGAAAGAATTATATATATAAGCATATGTATATATGTAAAAAAACATTGAGAACAACAAACTGAAATGTTCAAACAGACAGCTGTCAACAAAGGCGCTTCCTGGTGCGAACGTATGGTAAAAATGAACTTTTTGCAGATTTTAGTATATATATATATATATANAATGAACTTTTTGCAGATTTTAGTATATATATATATGTGTGTATATATACATACCTGTTTGGATATGTGCGGAAGGAGTTATACAAATATATTAAAATATTAATTTGTATTTACTTATAAAGATTTCATCAGTCACATTCTGAGTAAAGTCTAATTGGAGAGTCCCCACCTTGTTCATGATTCCGGGGGCTGATTAAGATGCGGAAGTCGACGCCCGGACACACCCATATTCAGTAGTTTTCTCGTTCCAATGACCCGACGACGAAAGAGGCAGCCCACTGGTTACACTGTCCTATATCGGCTGCGTTGGCCCCGTTTACTGGCCGGTGGAGGGGGATACTATGGTTTGCGATTTCATAATTAATTTCAGCCTTAACGGCCCGTGTCTTGGATAATCATGTGANAGTAGTTTTCTCGTTCCAATGACCCGACGACGAAAGAGGCAGCCCACTGGTTACACTGTCCTATATCGGCTGCGTTGTCCCCGTTTACTGGCCGGTGGAGGTGGATACTATGGTTTGCGATTTCATAATTAATTTCAGCCTTAACGGCCCGTGTCTTGGATAATCATGTGAAGGTGTGATCAGGTAGGCCGCTCAGCTAAGGTCTGATCACAAATCGTAACAACAACACTAGAAATCACGAACCCCGCGCGTCGGCTTGATTGAAATCATGCCTGACACAAGCTATCCCTATTCCGGAGCTTACAGTCGTAGGGTCATCCACCCAAGCTTCCATCCAAGTTCCCCCGTTTAAAGTACATGGCACCGAGATCACCTCCCCCCCCCTCGTTTTCGTGGCACAGCGATACGGGTGACAATAACACGCGCGACCAGCGCTCGTTCGCTCCTACGCGCAAGGCGCTTAACCTGCGCGCAGTGCTTCCGCTGTTACGCTTTCCTGTGAGAATGAGATATGTAACAGTGGGATTTTACTGCACACGATGAAAGCCCATATATTAAACTACAACTGAACGGTTCTATTTTCTCCTACCTATTAAGGAAACTGCGCAAGAAAGCTATAAAAATGCAGTTTTTTTTAAAACAATTTCCACGGTTTTTTTCTCTTAGAATAAACTTAGTTTTATAAAAACAAAACTGTACGGGTTTATATAATTGTTTTTATCTTTTCTGGCAAAATATCGTATTCCCAGGACATTTATATGCTGAGACACGCGTAAACGCGGGAAAAAATAAATTACAGCAAAATATGCCAGGTCTACTAACTCTTGAGGTCTTGGGGAAACTGCGAACCATTCTCAGAATTCATGCAAAAGAGAATGAAAATTCGCTACATCTGTTAAAAATAATTGACCACAGCTTGTTCATGGTTTGATGAACTGTACTATTTAAGTACCCGGGGTAAAAATAAACTAGTATATTTGCATGTTTAAGATGACAGTATAACTTCGGACTTCTACACGAAGATGGTCGGGCTATAAATACCAGTGTGGCGTACTACGGGATTCGTAGATTGCGGAAAGGTGGAACAGTACAGTAGAAGTTTCGTTCGGTGTATGTAAATATGGTGGTTAAAAGGAGTGAGGTGGCAAAACAGATGTAAATGACACTGAGTGGGCGTTGACAGCCGGTATTTTTAACAGCATGTGTATAAAAATAGTTTCACCTCCAGGCAAGAGCACACAATAAAAGTCAATATCGGTTAAATTATGTTGTGGTGAAGAATAATTTATGTCGCATATAACCAGGCAGTTTTGTCTTTATTTAGCTAAGAAGCATTCAAATTGCATTAATGTGGGACACAAATAGTTAACAAAACGTCAATTTTGTAGCTGTAGTCTTCATGCATTCATACCCAAGAAATTATTCACCTTGTGTATTAAATTCCTTACCTAAAAAAATTGTTAGCACGTATATTTGCTTTATAAAAGTTTAAGAATACCTAAGTCACTTAAACATATTTATGTAGGCCTAGAAGAGTGCGAACTTGTAGTATTCACGTGCCTTGGAGCAGGTTGCACTAAAAAACAGGTTAACTGAAAAAATGATTTAAAAAACTCTTGGATAATCACAAACCACGAGTGAAACAAGCAAAGTAGTTAATATGTAGACAATTTAAGCTAGTTTCATTATTCAGGAGCACCTAATGGCCTGTACCAGTGTGCAGACGGGCCTTAATTTTATTAAATAACTCTTGTAGCGTCAGAAAGTTATTAAGCGATTCCGGTCGCTAGCCACTCCGTCCGAATAATGCTTCTGTCAAACTCTATTGGTAGCCTAGCAGGGGTCGATCCAGAGAGGACACAGGGGAAAGGCCCCCTTATCACACAAAAAACTTCCCATTGACATGGCTTGTGGATATTTTACAACTAAAAGGAAAAAATATCAGATTTGCTTAAAATACAGATTTTTTTACAAATTAAATATTGCTTCCTAAAATATGAGACAGTACCCGCCTCCCATGCTAAGTATCTGAAGTATATACCTGCGCGCATGCATAATGGGAAAATATACCCCCCCCCCTTTTTCCCATGGGTCATCCTACCACCAAACAGAAAGTCTACATCCACTTCTGACACCAACAAGTAAACTTCCACTGGTAATTTCCGTTACTCAGAATGTTTGGCTTTTCCAAACTATGGGCGTGTTCGAATTCGCAAGCTAAAAGGCCCTTACCTGGATTCGTGCCATTGAGAAGTGCATCCGGGATGCGACGTCACGTTGTCTCTGTCAGAATTCTCGGTAAGGGCACAGAATGTCGCCTTCAGCGAAGGGCACGAGTCACTTAACCTTATCGAACTCTATATAGTTTTCCGATGCGCAACTGTTCGAAACCTCTTTTTTTTTTGTGTTTGGTTTGTATTTACAACTCTGCACGGCCGTGGAAAACACCTGCAAACGTCACAAAAGACAAATGAAACTCGCATAGAGTGAAATTCGACAGAATAAAACTCGAGGTGGAAACGAATACAGGCGTCCGAATTCGCAAACGAATATTTCTTACGAAGGGAACAAGGGCTCGTGACACGGGAAGGAATCAAGGGCAAGTGAGCAAGGGATTGCACTGAATTCGAACACAGCTTAAGAATATACGTTTTGGTTACACTAGGTTAGGTGTTTTCAAGGTTAGCTCGCCGCTGCAGACAGGACAGCACTTTCGTGGTCGTAGCAGGACGGGGAAAGCATGTGAGAACACAACGGCGAGTCGTTATTAAAGCGAGGGAAACCGCTGTGCAAGGCAGGATGTCTCGACCCCTTCTCCCTTCCGTGACACTGTTTTCCAGCCAGGGAAGGACACAGCCAACAATACCTGCTGTTTGCTTGACCTCGCTGTAGAAACTACGCTCCCAGGCGAACACAGCCCTTCGACACCACCCCTGCCTCCTCCTCCTCCTTTTTACAAACAGGGGCCGCGGCGGTGTAGTGGTCTGACCACTCGCCCCCCAACCAATGCAAACCGGGTTCGATTCACTGTGGGGTCGCTCCCGGATTTTCGCACGTGGGAATCGTGCCGGACGATGCCGCTGGTCAGTGAGTTTCATCGGGGATCTCCTGATTCCCCCGTCCTTGCATTCCGGTGCGGCCGGTCCATACTCACCTCGCTTCACCCTCGTCGGCTCTCAAAACCCTGATGTCAAGAGCCTCCGATCTTCTCCACTACACTCTTTCGCCTACTTAGCAAGATGGCGCTGTGGTGCCACACTGTACTGACATTCGGGACGACCCGGGCTGATTCCCAGCGCAGACACTCTCATTTTGGTTTTCCAAAATTACTCTAGGCGAATTTCAGAGACTTTCCCCTGATACGATCCATGGCTAATAGATAGAAGAGACGTTAAACCATATTTATTTATTTATTTGTTTATTATCGTGTCAGAAAAATGATAGAAACACAGGTACAGCAATTCTGAAAAAACATTGTATACTTTTTGACCGGATTTTGGCCACATCGAGCGCATTCTCCGAGGCTTGAAGAAGGTCGTCTTCTGTGCATGGATTTGGACACAGTCTACATTGAAGCATGTGTCTGGCAGTATGGTCTCCTCCGCAATCGCGTTTGATGTTATCATCTTTAATATAGCCTCACCTTGCCAAGTTCATCTTGGATCTGCCCATTTCTGATCTCTGCCTTTTCAAAGATTTCCATATCAACCATTCCTCGTGATGGCCAAGTGGCAAATTTTCATTTTATTTAAGTAACTGAAAGTTAATATTTTTCTGTGCAGCGAAACTCTTTTCCTGTATCAGTGAAAGTTTAATATTACTATTTAATATCGCAGTTTACCCGCGAGCGGCATCATAAGCAGAAAATGTCACGATTATTTGGTGATTGAGTAGCGATTTAAAAGTGTGCAACCCACCAGCCATGAATGTTTAAGAGCGCACTTTCTCCCTACTCGAAAATTTTTATCGAAATTCCGAAGATAGTGTGAGCGTGCAAATGAAGTCAGCCAAATGGTTGTTGGCAGGGCAGGTTGCGGTACTTGCTGAAGCTTTCAGTTTTTGACGTCACGTAGACACTTTACAGCCTAGCTTGCCTGTATTTGCCAGAATTTATCTTCAGCTAATTACACAATTTCAAAATAATATTCCTGCCTCAATTACTTAACACTTATAGTTAACAGCGAACTGGTTTTATTCCTTGGGAGGGTCATCGTAAATGGATGTGTTTGGAAATGCGTTAGTAATGTCCGCCAGGATCTAGCTAAAGATTCCCGTATTCATGGTTGTTGGAGTCTCAAGCCTTCGGCGGAGACTGTGTTTGCACCCTGCCGGTGTGAGTGCCCCGATGGACGAATTGTTCATTATTCCGGAACAAGGAGTCACTCGCGCCAATTTCGAGAAGGGGCAGCGGTGGCCAGGGCGCTCGCCTCCCACCACGGCGATCCGGGTTCGATCCCCGGCGGGTTCACTCCCGGATTTTCGCACGTGGGAATCGTGCTGGACGATGCCGCTTGCCGGCGGGCTTTCTCGGGGTACTCCCGTTTCCCCTCATTCTAGGGTCTTAGTTCTGTCGTGCCCGGGGATGACGGTCACATACGGGTCCCAGCTGGAAAGACCGTCACTCGGAGGGTGCTGCCTTGCCCTGGGTGCACTCCCCACACGTCATTATTATTCGAGAAAGTTATGGCTCGAGATAAATGTATAATTTACAGCCGCACGCGCTTGTACATATAGGTAAATTATGCGAATGTAGGAGGGCAGTTCAAGCAATTGTGTCACGGTTTAATTCCACGCATCATATTGGATACTTTGTTCTTAATTATTAATGTATTTCAATAAATACATCTTGCCTTTACCATGCAGTACAAACATAAAAACTTAACTACGAACTCGTAATTATGCTACAATAACGATTTTGCCTAATTTTTGTTGGACTGATATTGTTACTATAGGTTGGTATTTAGTTATTACGTCTGTAATGCAGTGTAAAGTCAATATAGTCTATTCACCGTTTCTTCACACTTTTTTAATCAAATCTTTAAAAAATCACCCCATGTATGAAGTGTCTGGTTGTTTCCATGGTATACCATGTTTACAAGCGTCTTGTACGTGTGTTAACATCAAAGTATCTTATTTTGGTTAAATTGAGCTTATGCTTATAATTATTTCTAATTTACAATATTTTATTTGTAATTAATATAATAATAAAAACAGTGAGAAAATAGGCGTGTTGGTAATAACTAGTAAGAAACAGTTATTTTGAAAAAATATTATTGCAATGAGTGAGCACGAATGTGGTGCGTTGTCACTTTGGCGTAATTTTCCCAATTCGGTTAAGCTTTGTTTGCACGAAGTGGAGAAATATCCTGGAAGTAGAACTTCAGCAGAGCTTCAGGAAAGTTGGAGATAGCTGTGAATAGACTATAGCTAGTTCGCTATAAATTTACTTTCGGAATTTTCATGTTCAAAAACATAAATAAGCAATAAAAGTCTGGAATCAATTACGGCGGGTGAAGCTAGCTGTTAAGAAATCATTCGAGAGGCCGGGAGCTATTTCGCAGAGAAACCACTCGACAGCGCGTATTACATTCACCGGAGGATGCGTGGCACAAACACACGCGCGGCAGGTAACTGTCGCCGGCGCACGAAGACAAGCGGGTCGTAATTTGTAGACAATTGTAAGGCGCCACGCCGGTTTCCCTCACGCTTCTCACGACCTCGACGGCGAATTACCATATTCGTCGTTATTGTCGCTCTCTCGGGTCGCCAACGCGCCGTCGCAACAGCGGCCGTGCTAATGGCCCCGCCGCCGCCTTGCGACACGTCGTCTTCCGCCGCCGAGATGGAAAGTAGAGCTAGAAATGGAAAGGCGAAATGCGCGCCGACTGGTGGCCCTCGCCCGAACTACAATCCCGGGCTTTACCGACAACACCCGAAGTTATCTAAAACTACTGTTACTACAGGGGATCAGTCCCCGCCATTTTGGATTTTCTGAATTTTCACCGTAACTTGCATCACAGATTTTGTATTTTTTTTTTTGGGCGTCGATACGGCATAATACATTGATTTGCACATGTTCTAAAGCATGCATTGCTAGAGTACTGTTCCCAGGGCCATTTCTGTAATCGCCAGCAAGAAAAAATGTCTTACTTCTTGCCGGCAATCGCTAGTCAAAAATTAATAAAGGCTGTAGAGAAAAATTAATTGATAAAGCTTTAGGCGCTATTATTTATGCCATATCGTGCGAAAATTTTCGTTAAATATTCTAAAATGTAACTTTTGGCAAAAATTGCGAAAATCCAAGATGGCGGGGACTGATAACTCTAAACATACGCTATTGGGACCGTAAAGGGAAAATGGGTGAGATTTCGCGCCAAGGTGCGCAGTAGCAGCCCCGTGCCCAAACATTGGACTGCTTTTCTGCCAATACAACTATCGAAAACGACGTGGATAGGATTTGATGTTAGAAAACTGTTTATGTAAACAAGTGCTTTGAGATGTTTGTATACATCCTATAATCAATCTTTAATGTAGTTAAATTCAATTTCAAATTGGTAGAAATCTTTTGTTCGTGTAAAGGACTCGTCTTTCGAAAATTAATATATAAATAAATACGTTCATCACTAATTACCATGTGACTTTGACATTAGCGTTGGTGCGGGTTATGTCTATGCTGGTGTACAAGCACAGAAGACGAAAATCGGACTACCTTTTCTTTAGTATATGGTTGGGATCGCTGTAAATGGTGTGACTGGTGGGTAAATAGTGTTACT
>NQII01005833.1:4598-40875 GCA_002778355.1 Clitarchus hookeri | reverse complement strand
AAAGTGTTACTTGTGTGTAAATAGCGTGACACGTGTGTAAATAGCGTGACACGTGTGTAAATAGTGTGACTGGTGACATTTGTGTAGCTATGTGCATGTCTCGTATTTTGACCTGCTGCCGTCGATGGCGCCACTGAAGAAGGCCTAATGGGAATTCGCGATGGGTTTGTCAGTTCGGCTCAAGATGGTGCCGAGGTGTGCCTCGTACTGCGTGTTTTTGTAAGTTTGTGCGGTTCTTGTTCTGTTACTGTCCACCACGCCCAGGCATACGCCGCTACAGAGCTTCGTTGCATGTCACAGAATACAGAAACAATTTAAGTTGTCAACAGGTGTTGAACACGAAAATTTCGCAGAAAGTAGCAAGTCGGCAATAAATAAAAATACATAAAACCAGAACGCGTATTAAAACGTGTGGACGTGGACAGTATTATAAACAGATGCATTTAAAAAAAACTCTGGACAACAGAAGAAAAAACGAAAATGAGAGGCTTGACTTTCTAAGATGTTTCTGCAATGGTCCCGTAGTTAAAATAATTTGGAGCTGAGCTGAAGATTCCTTGAATTATCCTTGTTCGTTTTATTCCTTTCTCTGTTTTTTTTTTTTGTGATTGCTGACCTTTTCTTTTGTGGAATTCTTAATGTGTAATTCACATAACAACTGCCCACGACAGCTAATTTTTGGCTCATTTGTTGGTATCTGTGTAATCCTTTGTTTTTGGCATACAATAAAGCTTTGCAACGGTCTATGTTCAATAACTATGTCCACTAACCCCCGTAGCAAGAAACATTCGACAAATATTAGTCACTGCGCATGCGCCTGTGATTTACAGTAAAAGGATTTGCTATGTTTATGTTAGGCCTGGTGCACACTAACCACAATTCTCTAGTTAACTTCGTATTTAATCAAGTAATTCAGCTACGATTGGATTTCAATGACGGAACTCTGGCAAAACTACGATCACGTGTAAACGCGAACACTATTTATCCAAGTTATGTTTTCGCGTGGACACTATAAAAATGTGTTTTCAACGCTAGCTGCTATTGCAGTAGGAGATACGCTCTTAAAATTATAAAATACATAATTATATTGTGACAAGTGTCTCCATTTTAATGCAGTTTTATGTACTTGCCACTGTCAGTGACATTTCCTGTCGGCAAAATGCATATAGTCCACTCGCGATTACTTCCAACTTTTCTGAAGGTATGCTTGAGTTCTACATTCAGGATATTCCTCCGCATCATTCAAACAAAGCTTAACCAAGTTTAGAGCATTACACAAAAGGGACAACGCACTTACTTAGTTTAATAACATTTTACATAAGAACTTTTTCATGCTAGGCAATACCTGCACACCTATTTTCTTACTGGTTTTCTTCATGATAGTTACAACTGAAATAATACAATTTATGTATAAAATATACGTAAAAATTTAAAGTAATCAAAAGTAAAATACTTTTGTGTTGAGATAAGTATAAAACGCTTGTGATATATGGCATATTTAGGAAACAAACAAAGACATCATAAATGGGGTAATTATTCAAAGGTTATGATACAAAGACTTATTTAATTTATATAAACAATTTTTGTATGCAATACATTTACTCAATTTTCAGCTGTCCTTTGAATGCTCTCCGAAAATGTAGTAATTTAAGTGGAAGGTTTGCATAGACTCGGATACAAATCGACTATGTGTAAGGCCCTTAATTTAAACCATAAGAATACTTACATTCACCAACTATACGTTAGTTTAGGTGGCCCTGTTCGTTTTAGATAATATACAAGGGGGGGGAGCGAAAATATTTATTTCATAGCATTCAAGGATCATTAAGGGGTTTTTTTTTTCGGGACCAGCATCGTCCGCCACTATTACCAAGTGAGAAAATTCGGGGGCGACCCCGCCGGGAGTCGAACCTGGTTTTTGATTCCCGAATGTGGCAGAGGGTAGGGGGGGGGAGAGACGTACGTATACGGCTGTTGCAAGGCGGACAGCATGCGAGCTGTCGACGCCCCCTGCTGGTCGTGGCGGCCCAGTCACCGAGTAAACAAACTTCGCCGCCGCCGCCGTGCCATTGTATCTCGCGTTTCCCAACTCGTGCACGCGTTGCGCATGCTCGAGGAGGCACTTGCCGCTTGGCTGGTCCGCTGTCACGGCCGCACACGCGCCAGTGTTTTTAAACTGGGATGGCCTCGCCCGACTTACAGGCTTTAGAAGTTTCCATCCGTCGAGTGCTCTTCCGTTACCGGGCACGATTCTCGATGGAGTCACCAAATCATCTGTAGGACTGCGGCGGTGTAGTGGTCGGACTACTCGCCTCCCACCTAGGCGAACCGGGTTCGATTTCAGGAGGGGTCGCTCCCGGATTTCCTCACGTGGGAATCGTGCCGGACGATGCCGCTGGCCGGCGTGTTTTCTCGGGGATCTCCCATTTCCCCCGCCCTAGAATTCCGGTACTGCTCCCCCATCAGCTCACAAGGCCTCGGTGTTCAGAACCGCCCAAATCTCTCCATTCCACTTCACTCCACTCCAAATCATCTCTTCTACATGGCTGGTGCTACAATTATTCCTCTCTCGGTTGTCCACCTCTTCGATTAATCCAAAATTTTCAAGGGCCATCCTTTTACTTGTGCTATATAACCCTAGACATGCCAAAATCATCTACGTCATAGTTTTGTCAACTGTTGACTTCCGTTCTAGTGCGAACGTATTCCTTACTCGGATGGTACGAACGGGTGGCTTTTACACTCCATCCGAAAGCCCCGATTGTCAACACTGCCTCCCAATCGGCTCCTTTCCCGTCAAGAAGGGTCCAGCACACTACATCCGCATATTAAAAAAAATTGTCAATACACTCCAAATTTAGACAAAAATATCAGTTACAGTTAACTAAAGTAAGCCTAAGTCTGAGAAATTTTCGGAAGTTGGTTTTAGTAAATATATTCATTTGTTTTCGAAATAATACTAGTAGAATGATTATCTGCCTTCTGGCGCAAGGGGACAGGGGAAAGGAGTGCCGAAGTAGTTCATGCTATGTCATTTCGATCACCCAGCGGCCATTATCCCCTCAAAATAAATTTTTTTCCCCTAAAAATCAAATAAATTTCCATAATAATTTTTTCTTTTTTCTTCTCAAAAATTTCCCTTTTTTCCTTCGAAAAGTTAGAATCCTCTCAGTAGCAAAAATAAGCTCTCTAAAAGCCCACAAAACTCATTTCATCCAACTCGGGGGGGGGGGTGTTTTCTTCTCAAGGGCAGCTGTGACGGTCACATTGGTTTCATAGGTATACGTACGTCAAATCAATACGCAGGATCCGGGATCGGAGCTGGAGCTGACCGACTACCATCTTAGTTCTGTTAGCCATCTTGTCCGCCATGTTGGACGTCGGTAACCTTGACATTTTATCTTGACCCCGGTGACATTTGACCTTGAAAACCTAAACAATTCCCAAAAAATCCCAAAAATTTATAAAAATGTATTAAAAAAAATTATTAGTAAACATTAAAAAATGTGTTATTAAAAACGATTTAACAATTATTAACAATACAGGCTGAGTATAAAATAACACCCCAACTTTGAAGGTCTATAATATCAAAACCAAACAACATACAACCTTGGTTGACCAATCAAATGAACCGTGGAACTGTGAAGTTTGTTTACCACACATTCATAAATTTTCAATGTGATCACCACGAGCGGCCCGAACGACATCTATGCGATAATCAAACTCGTTCCACACTCTTGTCAGCATGTGTGGTGTTACGGTTTGGATGGCGTCCGTAATTCTCATTTTGAGGTCGTCAATGTTAGCCTGCAATGGTGAACGAAACACTTGATCCTTTATGTACCCCTATAGGAAAAATTCGCACGGGATAAGATCCGGGCTTCTTGGGGGCCGGTGATGAATAGTTTGGTCACCAGCTGCTCCTCGACCAATTCAGCGTTGCGGCAAAGTCTCGTTCAGGTATCCGCGAACAGCTAGGTGCCAATGGGATGGCGCACCATCCTGCCGGAAAATGAAGTCCCCCGCCACCTCTTATAACTGAAGAAACAATCACTCTATAAGCATGTCCAAATAAGGGATTCCAGTAACAGTGGGCTCGTGAAAAAAGAAAGGGCCGAAAACAGAGTCTTTGGATTCAGCGCAAAACACGTTCACCTTGGGGGAAGCGCGCTTGTGTCAGGTGGTTTCATGTAGAGGCTCCTGACGCCATATCTGCATGTTGTGCCGGATCACCTTACCATTTGTATGGAACGTTGCTTCATCGCCTAAAACCAGCTTAGACATGAAGGCATTGTATACCTCGTTCTGGGCACATAAAGGAAACATCAGACCGTCCCCTTCACTTTGACGTGTCGAATGCGAGCTCGCTTCCCCTTCACCACCTCAAACCGAGAGTTACGAACGCCATCCAAACCGTAACACAGGACGTGCTTACAAGAGAGCGGAACGAGTTTGATTATCACGTAGATGTCGTTCGGGCCGCTCATTGTGGTCACAGTGAACATTTATGAATATATGGTAAACCAACTTCATAGTTCCGCGGTTCATTTGATTGGTCAACCAAGGTTGTAGGTTGTTTGGTTTTGATACCCCAACCTTCAATGTTTGGGTATTATTTTATACTCAACATGTATTATTAGAAATGTATTAATAAAAAAGTTATAAAAAAATTTATTTATTAAATACTATTTAAGAAAAAAAAATTAATATAAATTTCCGGAGGTTTTCTCAGTAACATGTCTAGCAGACGACACCCTCCTCTAATCAATCAAATTGTATTGACATTCCCCACCCCTGCCAATGTTTCCTGCGGTAATGGGACAGGAGCGCAGTTCTTAACTCCAGATTAAAAATTAAACAAACTGTAGCGGATGAGACAAGGCATGTGTGGTTTATTTCACAGTTTAATCATTTTTAAATCATGTTTGGTTTCTACATCCTGCCCATTGCGTATCCTTCAACTTGGTGTAAAAATTATTACTAAAGACATACTGTCAAGGAGCCAAGAGTTGATGAATTTACACTGCGAAACTGTTATAAAAATAGGTAATTTATTTTACAAGAACCATTACTCTCTATAGTTAAATAGAATCAGCTTAAATTTTTAACTGATTTTCAACATTAGAATTTTAATATGATATTACTGCTAAAAAAAACCTGCAAAATTTGCGCTATTATTTAATTACCGAATATATTTCAATCAAGTGTGCATTTCAATTGATTTTGTTACTGGACTAAATCTTGTTTGAAACGCCTTGGACGGCAGCTGACGACAAAACTGCCCAATCACTTTCAACCAAGTCAAAACAGATAATGTATCCGCACCGTTGCACAAGTCAAAAAACATGTGGTACTGGCTCGAATATATATATGAAGTCTACCATTCTGCTAGATGCAAATTTTGCAGGCCCCTAGTTATTACATACTGTAGGACGGGATGACTTTAGCACAAATTTTAGGTAGGCAGATTTACTGTTTCAACTGTTAGAAACAAATCTGCTTTATTCTGCTTTCTGGTTTAGTTACCAGAAAGCAGCAAGAAGACAGTTTTTCCTTTTTCTATTTATGTTAATAAAACTTAGTTTATCAATCGTCTGTGCTACGAACTTATTATTTTATTTTCATGCTTATTTATAGTTACGTTTCTCTAGTCTCAGAGTAACTCGCCTTACATCCTCCAAAGAACGAAGTTCCTGTAAGGAAAATCAGATGAAATCAACTGTCTTTAGTGTCTACAGATAAGCAGGTAAAATAATTAACAAGTTTTGTAGAGGCGTACAAGACGAGTATTTTACAGCCATGAACCAAACGGTAACGCTATTAAACGTAAAATTTGACGCTGCAAGCAATGTATTTCAAGGAAATGAACTGTTTGTTCAATAGAACTCTAAAAAAATTAATTTAGTCACATACTGTTAATAATGGAAATNAAATTTGACGCTGCAAGCAATGTATTTCAAGGAAATGAACTGTTTGTTCAATAGAACTCTAAAAAAATTAATTTAGTGACATACTGTTAATAATGGTAATTTTTTTTAACGATTTCAATGGTAGGTGAAATTATTACTCTCTCATTCGCCTTGAACCAATTATTTGTGTTTGATAGGCCATTTTGGCAATTACTAGCCAGCCCCAACAATGAATCTTGATGTATAACACGAAATTAAAAAAGCAACTGCTGAAGAGACATTCGGTTTTTTTTGTCGATACATTCCCTTAGTGATCCATACATGTAAATATTAAAGATCTCAGACTTGCTGCTAGGAAACAAAGTTTGATACAGATCTTGATTCGCCCAAAGCAACCTTGTAGTTCGACAGAGACACGTGAATTAGTATATTTAGGTCATGCTAACTAAATTGCCCACCGCCGGCAAATCAGCTTCTTGATAAAAAAAAACGCGTGAGATTAGGTGACGAAATATCCTTACTGTTAGTTTTGTGTTCGTGGTGAAGGATATGAGTGCATAGTTGTTCTCGGTTATAGACATGGACAATATTCAGCCAGATTTCGTTGCATGTTGAACTGAGTTGAGTTTAGAGATTTGGGTGGCTCTTAACGTGGTCTTGAGAGCCGATGAAGGTGAAATGAGGTGAGAATGGGGCAGTGCTGGAATGCAAGGGTGGGGGAAACGGGAGCCCCGAGAAACCCCGCTGACCTGCGGTACCGTTCGGCACGATTGCCACTTGCGAAAATTCGGGAGTGTCCAGGTCGGGGATTGAACCCGGTTCGCCTTGTTGGGAGGCGAGCAGCCGAACCGCTCAGACACCGTGAACCCACTTTGCGTGTTCGAGGTCTCGAAAAGGCGGGAACTTTAAGGCCGACTCTTGCTCACTCATCATCTTCCTTATCACCTCTTCGCGCAAGGCGTTCAACTGGCGTGGAGTATTTACGTCGGCAACTTGCCTGGATGTGAATTTAAGCAGCGACCTTATAGTTTTATGGCATCCAAGTAAATATTAAAAGTTTGATGCGTGTTTGAAGAGAACTGTAAGTTTCTATATCGAATATTTAGCAGCTAAAAATGATTTTGAAAACACCCGTTTTAACCGTTTTCACGCCCGTAAAAATAATAATTGAAGTTGAAATAAGAACTTAAAACTTATATTTAGGCACAAAAAGCATCTTTAATGCTTTGCGTGTTTTGACACCACTACAATATTTCCAAATATATTTTAATAATGCGTTTTCTACCAAACGTCTGTAACGCACTGCATGCATCCACCAGGCGGAGTCCTTAACCTTTTTGAACATCTAATAATGTGGCGATGTACAGTACCGTGTTGATGTATGAATTTTTGGAGGACTCCCACCTAACACACGCCAATATCTAGTGGATGAGTGCATTTTTACTTTGCCTCTGAATATAAAAGAAAATAGCAAATCGAAAAAGAACTTGACTGGCGTTTGAAAGCCGTACCTCACCAAAACCCACTAGGAACCGTTGAACTACTTTACCGATAAAGTAGACGTTGGCAAGATAACCCGTTACTTCTGCTAAAACTGTACATTTTACTCTACAATAACGCGTAATCGTATTTAAAATAAATTATGCACGAGAATTTAGCAATAGCTAACGAAAGGAAAATACACTTATTGCCATGTAAATTTGCGGGCCCTGCAAAATTAATCGGTAACTGTGAAAGCAGGAAAATAAGCACATCGATAATTAGGGAAACTATTAATATTTCTTGTGATTGTGCATTAATATACGTCGTAGTGGAACCTGCCGTTGCGCTTCGTGAGGCGCGTGTGTGCAGTCTTCATAACAGTGCGTGTAGTGTGACATGCACGATCCTTGCCATGCGTGATTGATGGGCGACAGTTACGCCGAGAGGCACGAGACATCTGTGCGAACAACTCACGGAGTGAGGGAGGCCATATGGTAGTACTCCGAGAGGCACGGATGGACGACGTCACGGATTGCTCTTCATTTAGGTACATTGCGGTCATGTTGGAAGCAATGGACACGTGAAGGTACGCATACACTGTGGGATGGTTCTGTATGACCCCGATACACCATCACGAGGGACGATCGTTTGACTGCTAGACCCTGCACGAGCAGTGATGGCGTCTTCTTGCCCACCATGTAGAGACATGTGACGCCTTAGCTATAGAGCACCGTATCTCTTCTAAAAGTATTTTCCTACTTTTACTACGCAAATCGGCAAACCTGACAATCTTAACGTGTGCTACTAATAACTAATAAGCATTGTAGTTTTCGTTTGCAGTGGTGTCAGAAGAGAGTTCTTTGTCTTAAGAGAAGAATCACGCCTTTCTTTGGAAACAGATTATCACCCCGCCGGATTCTGGAGGACAGAATTTAAGCGTTGCAAGTCCCTTACTAATAGCGCGATGGTCTGGATGCCCATCCAAATTGGGCCATCTTTCTCCACTTGTTGTGATATAGCCTGTTCACGGTAAACTGAGCACTTTTGAAAGCCCGGCTTAACGTTTACTACTATACGCGTTTCTTATTCTTCCACTATATGTCAAATTAACACATTTTGAGACTGATAATTTTGTTCATGCGTCAGTGAAGTGAAATTGTACGAGTTTATGAAAAGTAAACATTCTACAAATTCGTACTTTCTTAAAATTATATGCATTAAAAAAAAGAAAGCAAAATAAATCATTTCAATATTTGCACATATTAGCATAACGCTTTTAATTCAGCTTTAATACATGGAACTATTTTACTTCCGTTATTACCAACTTTATTGGGCGCATGCCAGTCAGCGTGCCCGTTGAGATGTATGCAGGAAAGAGTTAGTGACATTTTTCAAAGGTTGATTTCAATAGTGCTCGGTTAACTGTGAACAGTGTATAAGACGGTTATTGAACGAAAGGCAATACAATGAAGACATCCTGCGGTCTCCGTGTGTTATTTTTTCTGGCAGAGTGCCCGGGGGGCGCGATTCTCTTTCACTTTTCCGCTTATCGGGAGACTATTTACGTGATGAGAACTACAATCAGGTTATAAGTTGCCATGGCACGAAGTGTAACGGTCACCTGCCTATAAGCTGTTCACGGTAAAGTGAGCACTTTTTTAAAATCCTCTTATTTAGAATAATAGTCAATAAATATATTTTATTTTAGCCTTACACTTTAACTTCCGAGTGTCGTGAAATATACACACTGTGTGCATTACTTACATGGCAATATTTATTTTAAAAGGTGGCTAAAGAATAAAACATGGCTGAAAGGAATAAGTAACTACGGCCTCAAAACAGCTCACTTTACTGTGTACTGCCTATATCAGAATATCGTAAACTCCGCTACCGCTACGCCGGACTAGTGATGCTCGCGTGATTGGGCCCCGGAAAAGTGAGTCATAATCGCTCTCCAGGAGCCAGGTTCCAGCACGATAATGCTTGAATGATGCGCACAGCTTTGGTTCCCCAGGAGTAATTACGTCATATCTCAACATCCCCTTGGTCTACTCGTGCACTTGATATGTGGCCCATCACGGGGCGACAGTCTCCTCCATATCAACAGGTTCGTGATTTGAAGCATAGTTTCCAACAAATGATGAATTCTTCATGTGGATACGTTTGCGATTTGGGGCATAAACTGCAACAAATATGGGTACGTCTTCTATAAGGTAGTGGGCGTTAGTTTGAATTCATACCCGATCATATTGACGTGTGTATCCAGGCACGAGGCTAACCGACAAGGCACTAAATGTGCCCTTCCTCTGTGTTGCAGGTGGGGGAACCTTGTTCATATGGGATATTTTAATTACTTATTTCCTTCGCTTGTACCGTTAAACTAATTAAATTCGTCTGAACACGACTGTTTTTTTCTTGGGGAGCAAATTTTCATGGTAGTGAGTGTAAATATAGCAATCTATAACTCTAGTGAAACACTGTGTTTGTCTGTAAAATACTCTCATTATATTCCTAATTGAAATAATGATAATTATATTTAAATACGTAAAGCACATTGTTTTTGCAATCCTAAAATCAGAACTTTTGTTTAAAACAGTTTTTGTAACATATGTTTTTTTAAATAAGCTTTATTCATTATTTTTGTATTTGAAAGTTTTCAGAAAATTATTATAATGAAGAAGTCAAACATTTTTGGTCGAATAATGGAGTGTGTTTCCGATGCAGGAGAAATATGATACCAGCTAGCAAAGTAGGTGGGAGAGAAACACCGGTTGCTAACATTATGTTGACAACTTTTAACATGGCGTCCACAGATGGGAATCAAGCTATTGTCTCATGTAGCTTGGCAAGATTTTGACAGTTCGTCGAAAGTAGCGACAAATGTTTACTTTTCGTTTATGTATACTTTCGCCATCAGCTGGTGCGTCAAGTGGAGGCTGTATATTTTATCAACACGCTGTGAGCTAATTCACTTGCCGTTGTACTGTAATTCTAAACAAATTTTAAGGTATTTTAGACTGACATCTGTCTAAAAAAAAAAATGCTTAGGTTATAAAAGTAAAAATATAAAACCTTTCGAAAAATTAAATAATTGCTAACTCTTTTTTTTTTATTTGTCCGAGACACCGAATTTGGGTTAACATTTGCGAGACGGTAGTAGTAGTTCTTATCACACTTTGGACGTCACAGCTAATATAACTGGAACTAAAAGTAATTCGGGAAACTTGATTGACATCGCCCTTTTATACGCCAACAACTCACCAACGACTATTGCAAAGCAGTAACTCTGCTATTACAGATACAAAATAGTTCGACTTGGAAATATGTGGCGTGGAATAACAGAAAAATTGCGTAAAAACTATTCACGCGCGTCCCACTTTCTTCGTTTTATTAATACAATAAAGTAACAACATGGAAACAATGAAATTAGTTTGCAAGAGAACAACATGGCGTATAATGGACGTAGACGAACGATTACCGGCCGAATATAAATTACTAGTAATCAAAATCGTTGTACACGAAATATGTGTTACTTTAAAAACCATGCAGAGCTCGCGGAAAAATAATGTAATTGGTATATGTTCGAAAATTTGTTATTTTACACATGAAAGCTATTTTTTCGTGGCTGGTAATGCTTCGGGAAAGAGCGGACAGATGGTGCGCATGGCACGGCAGGGCGAGTTGTGAGCCGAGAGCGTTACTCAACAGATAGCAGCACGTTAGCCTGCCTCTTGATCCCATATTTTTAAAATTTGACTTTTCTTCTATTACTGGCTCGAAACGAGACGGATTTGAAATATATTTCGTCAAATTATTAGTTAAAATAGTTCAACAATACCAAGCATTATTTCTGTATTGTTTTGGAATTAATATCTAGCACGTATGGAAAGCATGGATGGAGAGTGGGGATACGACGTGAATAGAACTCTCAAGTTTTTGAAGTTGCATTTCATTTGGATACGGATCGTTTTATTGTGCATTTCATTTTGAACACCTATACATTACTACTGTATCACGATGTTTAGTTTGCAACTCTAACAATCGATGTTTTGTAACCACGTAAAATAAAATTTATTAATTTATCCAGGAACTCTTTCTTATCGCGTATTTTCTGCTTGTCTGATGTGCGTCGGCAGTGCTCTCAGAATAGCAAACGCAATATTAACATTTGTTCGTTTGTGTATCAGCTGATACAGGATTTTGTAAATAGCACTTTGTTTCGTATACTTCAAGCTACCACTCACTGACTGTCATAATCTTGCCAAGTTATATGAGACGGATAATATTCGCCTTCCGTCGTTGAGTCCAAGTAAAAACTTTCTGCGTGCGATGAATTCTTTCAATGCAGATAAATGATTATTTATTATCATATATTATTTACTTTGTAACAGGCGTTTCAGCAAACCAGCTTTGTTTTAATCGTAACGAATGTGTAAATTCATAATGTAAACCAAGCGCATCTAATCACGGAAGTCGGAATTCTAAGAAAGGCTATTCACGTCAATCGTAGGTAAAATATTTTACTTGAAAAATAATTTGAGACACGAGCGAAAAATATTAAGGCAATGCCGAAAATTAAAAATCTGACGGAAACCTGCGCTATTGAGTAGACTTTCGATTATTTTTATTTTACAGTGATGTATCAGACCCGTGCGTGTTTCAAGTTACCAATGCATCATGGTCGTGAAAGTGAAATTAATAGTATGGCAAGGTAAGTTTTTTTAGATGCTTAAACTTTCTGAGGTTTCGCAGATCGGGTATTCATGGGTCATCTGTTTAATGGTGATTTCCGACAATATTTCCAAAAAATGCGGGGAGGAAGGAAGCAAAATTGCCCCTCAGCTTTACGAACAGCGAAAGGTTCAAAGGGGTGATTTATTTAATGAAAATGCAACCCCTACGTCACCTCGCAACGCAAATATATAGAGCCTTCATAAATGGTTCACGATATACTTTTTGAGCTCGCCATTAAAGAGCCGTTTTTCACGAGCTCTTTTTTTTTTACTAACGACACGCCTGTTATCGATCACGAGGTCGGTCATGCTTAGCAGCTCAAGGGCAATAGCAGTGAAGAACAATAGCCGTCTTCTGCTGTAGTCGGTTTGCGGTTAACTGGACTGTTTTGAAATTCCTCTTTAGTTATTTTGTCCTATTTGTATCCTTCCGCCGTATGTAAAAATTAACACTGTCCTTGACCTAATATCCAATATGCATGTGTTAATAAATTGGCATTTTAAATTTTTAGAACCAAAGTTATGTTACAATCACATCGATCCTTAAAACTGATTTCACTCCAGGCGAATGCTGGGATGTTTCCTCGCTAAGGGTCATTGCCAATTTTCTCTCCGTTCCTGCTTCTCTGAGCAACTTGCCCCGGTTCTTATGATATCGCTGTCGAAGATACGTTAAGCCTGACCTATATAACGCTTTCATTTGCCACAAATTATAATAATACTTTTTTAGTGGATGTTTATTTTTTTTATAAATTCCCTGCCACTATTACTCCAGGTGGTTTTTTAGTTCAAAATTATACATTTAGATGAAGTGACTTTTTCAAATGTTGGTAACAACGGATCAGCTAAGTTGCAGGTTGCAGAAGCATAAACAACGCATTTTGGGAAATGCACTCCTTTGAGAGCAGGTTCCGAAACAAAAAAAGAACACAATTAATGCTAGGACCAAGGATATGCAATGGTAAGTCGCGTATGTTATCTTTGTGATGCTTGTGCGATAATAACGTCGCAAAAACTCAGAAGGCTGTTTTTCTGAGAAAGAAAAGTTTTGTTGATCTGAATTCTTGTAAATGATATATATATATATATATATATCTTCTATTACCCACTCGCCACAGGTATTTAAATGACGGTGGTTGAATGTGTTAGGGATTTCATGTGTGGCTTGGGTGACCTGAATACAACTGTACATAAATGAGAGTTACGTGCCACTAAATACCTTTCAGTGCTCTGGATTCCTATTGCGAAACGCTCTAAAACAAAATACTAGTCATGATTACGTAAATCACATACAGGATAATTGGAAACTGAGTTTTAAAGGAGTAGTTCGGTGATATACGATCTAGATATATTGGCATCAGAAAAAAGTTAATGTAGTGTTGAACTTTACACTGATATGTAAGAATGATGACAGTATGTATACACTATAGTTTTCAGTGTTATTTAAGTATTTCCAGGTATTGTAGAATTAACATCATTAAACCACGCACTTAATAGAGTTTGTAAGCTTCCGCGGCCGTTGTATAAACTATTTTTTTATTTCCGAGTTTCAGGTACGCCGAAGGCGAACAAAATCCTGGTGTTTCAGCAAACGTTGCACTCTTCAACACTCTTCAACATCCTGAAGATGATTGGGATTTTCTTAAACTTCGACGCGTTTGAAGCTTAAAAGTGAAGAGTATTCACTCAAATGCACCAATATTTTCATATTCCGGTGATCTAAGCCAAAACGTGTTGCCCACGTTAAATAAAAATATAAATAATATTATTCACGTAAAATAAAAATGCAAAAAACGAAGCCAAACAGCAAACCTTTATGGTCGAGGTTGCTAAAGCGTAAACTTATGGCGAGGTTCGTATTTGAACCCCGGCTAAGTCATATATATGTGTGTACCATTTTCAGTTATACTTTTATTTTAGTTTAATTTTTTTAAGCATTTTATTCCTACCCCCCCCCCCCGGGGAAAATAATGCGTTAAAAAAAGTAAATCAGTACGCTACAATAAAACGCAATCTCTAAAAAGCTATAAAAAAATTTTACGGTGAGATAATAACTCGTACTTTTCTTATAATTGCAAAATACGAAGGTAAAAAGCTTTACTAGCTTGAACAAATTATCTTTACTTTTCACAGAGTCGAAAAATATACGCTGAACTTTTTATCTAAGACAAAAGTGTTCAAACATTGACATCTCCTCTAATTGTATCGTTGTCTAAGTTGTTCACCTCGAAGTCATAATACTGTTATCAAAACAAAGTAGCGTGGCCAGTATTTCAAAGCATGCATGCTAAATTACTAAGAAATCAAATCAATTAATTTTAGAAACTGTTATTTACAAGCAGAAGGTTTATTTTAAGTCTATCGCAATGACCAAAGTGGTCACAAACGTACAATTTTCGTTTCTGATTCGCAGGGCGCTTTAAACTACACGAATAAATTATGAATATAATCGATGAATAATAAAACTATGCACTACTAGTCAGTTTTACGCGTGTTAATATTTGTGAACAAACGACCGCTTAGATGCTAAAATGTATCGTTGGAGCCAAGGGCACATTCTGCAACGCATGCGCTTCATTCCCCCTCTTCCAGCCCTTCCCCGTAAATACACGAATATTATTACTCCACCCGAATGTACGCAACCGTGTAAACAAAGCTGTGCCACGCGAAGCCTAACATCCAGGCGTTCCGCACGCAATCTCTTCTGGAGCCGCGACCTGTTTGTCGGACTTACTCGAGCGGATCCGTGCTCCGAGAAAGCAGACACTTTCTTCGAAGCTTCTGCTCCCGCAACCCGCGGACGGTACNCTGCTCCCGCAACCCGCGTACGGTACAGCGCGGGCATGTCTGTATGCACTGGGCGGCACTGAAACAGGCTTCAAACCACGGCGCGAGCATCAAACCAGTGTCAAACCAGTAACATCAGTATTAAGACTTCTGTCTAAATGGCGCTTGAACTGTGTTGCAGAGTGCTTGAAGTACTCGTTTTTCCACGAAACTATTAAACTTGCTTCCAATATGCTGATATACGAAAAGAACACAGACTTCAGACGAGGGATGTTGAGTGCTTTCAAGATGTCACGCACATTAGAAATACCATTTAAAAGTACTCCAAAATGGCTAAAAACGGCTTNCAGCGCGTGCATGTCTGTATGCACTGGGCGGCACTGAAACAGGCTTCAAACCACGGCGCGAGCATCAAACCAGTGTGAAACCAGTGACATCAGTATTAAGACTTCTGTCTAAATGGCGCTTGAACTGTGTTGCAGAGTGCTTGAAGTACTCGTTTTTCCACGAAACTATTAAACTTGCTTCCAATATGCTGATATACGAAAAGAACACAGACTTCAGACGAGGGCTGTTGAGTGCTTTCAAGATGTCACGCACATTAGAAATACCATTTAAAAGTACTCCAAAATGGCTAAAAACGGCTTNCTGTTGAGTGCTTTCAAGATGTCACGCACATTAGAAATACCATTTAAAAGTACTCCAAAATGGCTAAAAACGGCTTTTTAAAAGGGCTGTGTATCAAAATATACGGGTCAGATACTTTCAAAACTACTCAAGACTCCTGCATTGAATCTTCCTTCAGACTATCCATATAAAATAATAGGCTCTCCACTGAAAGTCCCATAGGTACACACTATGTGACGAGAACACTGAACACCAGTTCAGAGACTTGCGCCTAGCAGCGATGGGGCTCTTGATGCGCATGGCAGTGTCGCCCTTATCGCCCCCGTGGTTCTCAGTCTCAAATGCGGAAAAAAAGCTCTAGCTAGGCGGGGGCCTTAACTGCAAGACATATCCCAATGCAACATCCATGAATGCTGCATGGAGTCTGCAGACTCCAGTCTATTACTATGTTCTGTGATGACCAGGGGGGGGGGGACTGCTAATTGTTACACAAGACACTGGAAAACACTCATAAACGCAGAGTTCTTAATGTTGTAAAGAACAGGGAAGTTAAACACGTACTTCATGCATTTTTCTTCGAAAGGCTGATATGTAAATTAGACTGACAAATAACCGATAGTCAGCTTATCAAAAGGTGACTTAATACTTAACTAACCTACATTAACGTCTATAATGACACACTGATTCTTAACTTGCCGGGACTCGATTCCGGAACCTAATAGTCTGGAAGGACATCTAGTATTTCAGCCACGGAGATCATCGAAAGAGTTATTTACGATTTAATGGGAACGAAGTTATATTGTTACACAACTGTTGCTGAAATAACTATAACACGCAGCTACACGAATTCAAAATCAGGAATGACGAGGGGGACAAAAACTCGCGTGTTAAAAAAAAAATACATACACAGTTAAAATAAAGATAATTACGAAAATAGGCTTCAGACGAGTGTTTGTATGACAAGAGACGAAATTATGACGCCAATTCTCAAAGAAAGTGTGACTTACTAACGCTTTATGATCAGCGCATGAGAGTAAAATAGCAAGGTTTCCGTACGGATCATACACACACTTTCATAAGACAATCTCGCACCATGAGTTCGGCCATGAAGAAAAATTGCAGTTTTATATGGTAGTTGATAGGTAAATGTGCGGTCGATAGCAATATACTGAATTTATCTAAAAATAGGGAAANTGCAGTTTTATATGGTAGTTGATAGGTAAATGTGCGGTCGATAGCAATATACTGAATTTATCTAAAAATAGGGAAACGTTTACTAAACACAATTATTTCACGGACAAGGGATAATAATTTATTTCTTTAAACGACTGATGTAACTCATCGCAAAATTTATATAGTTTTACAGGGTAGCANACAAGGGATAATAATTTATTTCTTTAAACGACTGATGTAACTCATCGCAAAATTTATATAGTTTTACAGGGTAGCAGGAAGTTGTAAATGCAGTTGCCATCGAAACATCGTACGTGATTACTAAAGTACACAAATCACTTTGCAGGGAGTACATGGTGCCATGTCGATATTGTTGCTTGTAAAACTTTTACTACCGTGCACGGTAAGCACGCCCACGATTGGACGGACATTTGACATTTGACATTCATTCATTCATTCATTCATTCTTCAGCACGACAAAGAAGTTGTTTGCGCGTGAGAAGTAGGCAGCCTCAGTCCTGCTTTTAAAGGCTAGAACTGCATTTTAAGACGTCTACAACTGTAATGTTTCCGCCCGTTCCTTCCACATAAGCACGGTGTACCGATCTCAACTTGAATGTTACATAGTACGAAACACAGTACAACCCNCGCCCGTTCCTTCCACATAAGCACGGTGTACCGATCTCAACTTGAATGTTACATAGTACGAAACACAGTACAACCCAGGTTAACCGAAATTAATAGGTGGGGGGGGGGCAATTTCAGATGTTTTTTCCCCGGTTAACCCATGTACATCTAAAATAGCATATATTAATGGGGTTCACATGGACAATGAATTTCAATAGGTAGTTGTCACTCATGTGATTTACCTTATTTTACATTACTATAATAGGCCTACATAAACATTTCAGCACAGTGCATATTCTAAATGCAATATTTTACTTTTCTATACAGCACGTAACAATTTATTTTTTNTACATATTCTAAATGCAATATTTTACTTTTCTATACAGCACGTAACAATTTATTTTTTACGTAAGTCTATCAATTGACTGATTGAAAACTCTAGTTATTGGCTTTTGCTTCTTTCCCTCACAACATTTACGAGCTTCAATGTTCCGTCANATAGGTAGTTGTCACTCATGTGATTTACCTTATTTTACATTACTATAATAGGCCTACATAAACATTTCAGCACAGTGCATATTCTAAATGCAATATTTTACTTTTCTATACAGCACGTAACAATTTATTTTTTACGTAAGTCTAACAACTGACTGATTGAAAACTCTAGTTATTGGCTTTTGCTTCTTTCCCTCACAACATTTACGAGCTTCAATGTTCCGTCATATTTGTATAAGGAAAACGTCTGCTGGCATTCGTCGCATTGCTCAAAACATTTCAAGGTGACCTAAAACATAAAAGAATGACTGTACTCTTGGCCTTTAAAAAAAAACCTTCAGGTGCGATATCAGACGACTTATAAAACTCCTAACTTACCTATAATGCGTTAAATACACCGTAAGCTGTCATACTGCCGGGGTAATTTTTTTTCTTGAGACAGTAGCATTTCTGTGGTAATGCTTTAAATTACATTGCAAGAGTATTGTTACTTTTTTCATACTGCCAGCGTTTCAGATAATCCGGGTTTCGGTTAACCCGAGTTCGGGTAACTGGGGTTGTACTGTATTAAAACACCCTTCTGAACAAAAACCGGGGATATGGCTATAATTTGAGGAAAATTTGAACGTCACTCTTTGAAATCTTGTCAAACTAACTTGAGCAAACGATAGAGGAGAAACCGCCAAACTCCACAGTCACTCAAGAACCCCTTTGCCAGTATAGCGTATAAAAAACAGGCGAACCCCCAAAATTTAACACAAATGTTAGTTTTCTAGTGCTCCGGGGCTGCCCAGGATGTTAATTTAACCAGCGAAGAATTGGAAAGGTTTATATTAAAAATCTGCCAAGATATCTACTCGGAATTAGGAAGGAAAACCATTTAACAAAACGCAACCTTAGTGCAGCCCGACAACGTGGAATTAACGACCTCCCGAATGCAAGACGTATACCGCATAATCCTGCAACATCGATGTTGCCCTGCGAGATGGAGACTACAATTACCGAGGAGACGTCTGTATGTGTGGCGTACTTAAGCGTAGTAAAAGCAGAGCAATGCACATTGAGTATCTGTCATGCGACCGGCTTCTAAGGGGCTGTGGTCGCTTGGGCGCAAAAAATTCATGTGGCGAGAACGCCGGACCGACGTTGTTCCAGCTCGACCGCTGGGATGTCTCAAAAAGTCCGGTTCGGAGACCGCTCGTGTGACGTAAATGCTGACGCACAGAGGTTGGCGCAGAGCCTGGACGGGGCCGAGTGCACCAGAAACCTCCCACCCCCGGGTGTGAGGGACAAGCGCTTTCCACACGTCGTGCAACGCCGCGTCGCGTCGTGCCGCACGCTCGGCTGGGCGCCGACGTTGCATCGCGGCCTTGTGCGCCTGCGCGCCTCTCCACCGCGCAGCCGGGACCCCGGGGCGGAAACGTTTCCTGCCAATGGCCGTGTTGTGTTCTCGAGGCGCGCATGCGCGGCGCGGGGAAGTTGCAGCAACGTCGCCTCCCGAGGTGTTTGCCAACCTCCACCACCGCGCCAACAACCCATCATCACAGCAACCGCTAATCATCCACCCCACTTACCCCAAAAAGGTGTATTCAACGCGACTTTCTTAAAAAATACTGCCAAAGATATTACAAAAAAAAAAAGTTTCATTTTTTTTGTAAAATGTAAATTGTAATGTTAAGTTTTAGAAAAAAATTAGTAAACAAAAAAATGCGAGAATTTTTAATGTGTCATTATTCCTTCAGAAAGAGAGGCAAAATACAGATTATTTTACTTATGCGATTTAATGTCAGAAATCGGGTATATTGGTGGATTGTCGCTTAGACTACAGTTTGTCTTTTGGAGAAGCAATTTTTAGCACTGATATTTTAGTAGTCCAAGTAGTTCATGAATGAACCAACTGGCACTATTCACCAAGAAGTAGACAATTCGAATGAATTTGATCAAGCAGATATTATTATGTTTGAGAATTTTATGTTGACTGAAACAATCTCACATCAGAGAGGTGTACTGAATATGTTACAGTGCCCAATTTTGTTTTCTAAGAAAGTGAAGCAATTAACTTTTTGAGATAAAATGTTTGTGTTCTAAAAGTTACAACTTTTATATTAAAAAGGGCATTGGAATTTAGTGAGCTATTTGTTTTAAGTAAGTGTGTATTATAAATGAATTGATATTCATCTTATTATTTCAGACGTCAAATAATACCTTATCTGAATTCACTTGGTCATACTCGCACACAACAGTACGTCACTGGATGAGGAAAATGAAATTTATATCTCCAGTGTTGCGTCTTGAAAAAGTAACGCAGGGTACGACGTGCACAGCAATATATCGTGTCTTAGAGGCCAGCGCCCAAACGTACAAGGAGAGAGGGGCCCATCACGACCTGGTTGGCAAGCAGGTGGGCCCTGCTACCTTGACACCAAAGACGAGGAGATAAGTGAGTGACGAGGAGCGGTCATCGGACGGTTGGAGGGTTGGTCTCCTCCCACTGCCCGACACGCTCTGCATCCTCAAATTTCACGTCACGCCAGCCGGAAATGGCGCAGGACAACCAGCAAAGCACTACGTGTGTGTTGAGTCAACGAGTTCCCAAGGCCACGTGTTCAATAAGGTAGTTATGGATGATCGTCTCGTCGACAGCCAGGATCGGGGAAGGAAGCGGTAATGAAATATATTATTGAACCACCCCAGCATTTGCCTGAATTGATTTTTGAAGAATGGAAAACCAGAATTAGCATGGCAGAGCCAGAATCGAAATTGGGCGCCAAAAATAAAGTACAGCAGAACATTCACAGTGAAATTTGTTTCCAGCACTTTAATTAAAATAATGAGAAGTTAAACTATCCTGGAATAACCGAATGTTTGGCAGATTGTGTCGGATCTTTTGAGGAATCAATCTGTACAATATTACAGGCAAGTTTAGCGGATTTCACAGCAGAGGTTGGTCCACACCTGGGTGCAGGAAAAGGAGACGTCCACGAATTGCGTGGAGAGGAGGTATACCTAATGGAAACGATGAGAACGAAAATACTACATGAGTGCTTTGGAAAGTAAAAAGGAATTGTAGGTTAACTGGTAGCAAGTAAAGAAGTCTTTAAATTTAAAGAGGAATGTTAAGTAATTCTTCGTTCATAATGGAGCTAGTAAGGAGTTTGACTGGTGTCAGGGGAATTTGAAAGATTCTTATTAAGATCCTACACCGGCACTTACATAGGGACTGAAGTTATGTTGAAAAATCTCTTGGAAAAAGCTTTCTATAGTGCAGAAAGCCCGAGTCAACTCCAGATTTAATGTCAGTCAGACACCACGCCGCACGTCCAGGTGCTCTAGGTTTTGATGGAACGACCTAAGATTTGGTCGTGAAGACAAAATAGTCAGTTGCAAAAGTTTACACCTCTGCGAGATCTGGCATCTTCTACTGCACTGTTGCAAAGTGGATATTGTCCATCGCTCCCTGCAGCCCACCAATAACAAGATGCCATCTTCGCCTCTCGCAAATATGTCAGCCGAAATTCCTGATACTATATTTCCGAAGATTTAATTTTGCAGGTACCATTCAGATATAGAGATTTTTTGGTACTGAATTGTCGTTGGAGTCAATAACGTGACGAACGCGTCCACGGTTATAGTTCCTGTACGCGCGTGATTTCCACTGTAGTACAACCCACGTCAATGTCGTCGGGAACGGTATCTACTCGGAACATCGTTGTAAAGCCCATGCCTGTTTAACATGTAAACATTTGTCAGTTTCAGTAGATTTGGCGAAGGTTGCAGTATATGCATTAACTGTTTCCTTAACATGTTCGACATTAGTTTATCCAACTAACCTGTTGCAGCTTTCTTATTTCATAAATCTTAATCTTGTAATGAGAGACGAGGTACTNCATTAGTTTATCCAACTAACCTGTTGCAGCTTTCTTATTTCATAAATCTTAATCTTGTAATGAGAGACGAGGTACTTCTCCTCGAGGACCTTAAATTGCGACTTTGATGGTATGTTAGAGTCAAGTTCATTTATTATGGTGTTACTGTGTTGCTCGGGTTTATTGGAGGTAAAGGGCATTATGTCACAAATATGGAAATGTACAGGAGTGCATTTTACCTCGATACCATGGAACTTAGTGAAATTTCCTACTGTCTAAATCGTTTACTATTTTGTATTGTATTTAGTGCTTCGCAACCCGGAAATAGCGCGAAAATTAGAATAAGACAATGTCGAAACATCTGTTTTGTAAAATATACACAGTGTCCTTTGACCTCGTATGCACAGAGCTGTGAAACTGGTAATATCGCCATGATGATGCGTGCTAAGCAGATAGCGGGGCGCTCCACAGCGCTCGCGCCGATACAATTGCGGGATGTGCGGAAATGNTGATGATGCGTGCTAAGCAGATAGCGGGGCGCTCCACAGCGCTCGCGCCGATACAATTGCGGGATGTGCGGAAATGGTTGCTACTGTGGAGAAGGGCGCAAAAATCAAAACGGCAAATCACCAAATTACCTACTCGTTGTATGGTAACTCGATGACACAGCTGACTGGCTTCGCGTGAGCTGCCGCCAGTTACCAGCAATTGATTCACGGTTAACTGGTCACACTGAGAGCCCTGATTATTTCCTTTGTCCTTCCTCATGCACACTGCGTATCGTTCCACTGCCACGAACACAGTCAGTAGAGACTGTCCGTGCGTCAAGCAAAGAAATATAAATATCAGCAAAAAAAACCAAAGATATAGATTTTGGCAGCGCTTCACACCTGATGGGTTTAGCATCGACTAGGTGCGAAGCGAGGCGAAGATCGAGCAGCAACGAAATGCGGTGGTGGGTGAAGGCAACGGGAGAACCTCGAAAAAAACCACCGAACAACGGCAACGGGCCACGCTTCCTACATGCTAAAATCTTGGTTAGACCTCGCCGGAAATTGAACCCGGTTCGCCACGGTGTGATGCGACTGGTCTGAACACTACACCACCGCGAATGCATGAGCGGATTTGAGTATCGACCAATTTAAACATTACAACTCTAAAAAAAATCCAAGATATAGAACTACTCTCCCCATTTCGCTGCCAATAGAACTGTTAAAGACTACATTAAGTTTTTACGTCATGCATTGTAATTATATGCCAAATCCTACACCAATAGTTTCCGCTGCCTCATCTTGTATCCACTTTTCTTATCTCGAGGAAGATTCCATTAGAAAAATTGTGACATTTTGGCGCGAGTTGAAGCGCGAGTTGGAGCACAAAATTATTTATTAGTTCTTAAGGCTCCCACCAACCCGGATATTTTTCCCGCGTTTGAGGCCGCGAAACGCGGGAGCGATAAGGGGGACATTGCCACGCGCATCAAGTGCGCCATCGCCGCTAGGCGCAAGGCTTTGAACCGGCGTGCAGCGTTTTAGTGAGTTAGTTAGTAAAGAGATTTGGGCGGTTCTTAACAGCGAGGTCTTGAGAGCCGAATGCAGTGTTTTAGTCGCATTGCGGGTACCTCTGGGACTTTCAGCGGTGGCTCTGTTATTTCATTGGTGGAAAGTCTGTAGGAAGGTTNAGTCGCATTGCGGGTACCTCTGGGACTTTCAGCGGTGGCTCTGTTATTTCATTGGTGGAAAGTCTGTAGGAAGGTTCAATGAAGGGCCGTTGAGTATAATTTTACGTATCTGACGCGTATATTTTGAGATACAGCGCTTTTAAAAAGCCGTTTTTAGCTATGTTGGGGTAATCCTAAATAATTTTTCCAAGTTTCCAATGTGCGTGGCGTCTTGAAAGCACTCAACAATCCTCGTCTGAAGTCTGTGTTGTCTGTAATTATTGGACTCTAATCAATGACCAAGGAGTATGTAGCAAGTTAAGTACCGATTCCTAGATTGCACGGATCAGTCAGAAAATGCAGTCTCTGGGTGACGCCTGAAATAATGTTTGCTGTAAGCAACATACGCTGAAATATTTTTTTTGATGGTTTAACATTTCGTATCAGCGAATACATTAGAAATTAAATTCTTGGACAAACAAGAATGGGAAGGGAATCGGCCATGGCCTATGTAAAGGGAACATTACAGCGTCCACGTGTAGTTATTTCGGAAAACCGCAGAAAACCGAAATCAGAATGGTTGGATCGTTACTCGAGTGAGTGAAGAGATTTTGGCGGCTCTTAACATCGAGGTATTGAGAGCCAATAAGGGTGAAGTGAGGGGAGTATGGAGCAACGCCGGAGTGAAAGGGCGGGGGAAACGGGAGATCCAGAGATAACCCGTCGACCAGCGGCGTCATCCGGCACGATTCCTACGTACGAAAATCCCGGGAGCGACCCCGCCGGGAATCTAACCCGGTTCACCTAGGTGGGAGGCAGGTATAGGTTGTTCACAGTAAAGTGAACAGTTTCGAGGCCCTAGTTACTTTTTCCTTTCAGCCATTATTTACCCTTTAACCACATTTTAAAATAAATATTGCCATCGAAGTAATAAACACAGTGTGTATATTCCACCGCAGTCGGAAGTTAACGTCTAAGGCTAAAATAAAATATATTTATNAGTCGCATTGCGGGTACCTCTGGGACTTTCAGCGGTGGCTCTGTTATTTCATTGGTGGAAAGTCTGTAGGAAGGTTTAATGAAGGGCCGTTGAGTATAATTTTACGTATCTGACGCGTATATTTTGAGATACAGCGCTTTTAAAAAGCCGTTTTTAGCTATGTTGGGGTGCTCCGAGTTGGTGTTTCTAATGTGCTCCGAGTTGGTGTTTCTAATGTGCTCCGAGTTGGTGTTTCTAATGTGCTCCGAGTTGGTGTTTCTAATGTGCTACGAGTTGGTGTTTCTAATGTGCTCCGAGTTGGTGTTTCTAATGTGCTCCGAGTTGGTGTTTCTAATGTGCGTGACGTCTTGAAAGCGCTCAACAACCCTCGTCTGAAGTATGTGTTGTCTGTAATTATTGGACTCTAATCAATGACCAAGGAGTATGTAGCAAGTTAAGTACCGATTCCTAGATTGCACGGATCAGTCAGAAAATGCAGTCTCTGGGCGACGCCTGAAATAATGTTTGCTGTAAGCAACATACGCTGAAATATTTTTTTTTGATGGTTTAACATTTCGTATCAGCGAATACATTAGAAATTAAATTCTTGGACAAACAAGAATGGGAAGGGAATCGACCATGGCCTATGTAAAGGGAACATTACAGCGTCCACGTGTAGTTGTTTCGGAAAACCGCAGAAAACCGAAATCAGAATGGTTGGATCGTTACTCGAGTGAGTGAAGAGATTTTGGCGGCTCTTAACATCGAGGTATTGAGAGCCAATAAGGGTGAAGTGAGGGGAGTATGGAGCAACGCCGGAGTGAAAGGGCGGGGGAAACGGGAGATCCAGAGATAACCCGTCGACCAGCGGCGTCATCCGGCACGATTCCTACGTACGAAAATCCCTGGAGCGACCCCGCCGGGAATCGAACCCGGTTCACCTAGGTGGGAGGCAGGTATAGGTTGTTCACAGTAAAGTGAACAGTTTCTAGGCCCTAGTTACTTTTTCCTTTCAGCCATTATTTACCCTTTAACCACATTTTAAAATAAATATTGCCATTGAAGTAATAAACACAGTGTGTATATTCCACCGCAGTCGGAAGTTAACGTCTAAGGCTAAAATAAAATATATTTATNTGAAGTAATAAACACAGTGTGTATATTCCACCGCAGTCGGAAGTTAACGTCTAAGGCTAAAATAAAATATATTTATTGATTATTGTTACAAATGAGAAGGCTTTTAAAAGTGCTCACTTTACCGTGAATAGCCTATAGTTGGCAGGCGAGTAGTCTAACCACTACACCACCGCGATCCCTTGGTAGTCGAACGCGAAATAGCCTAAAGTGTGATTTCTTTACGCATGGAAAAAAATTGCGAATAAGTGTACTTGAAACACTGAAACGCAGTTCGCGTGCTGTGTTGGCGAGGCGCCTGCAGACACGGGCTGTCGACAGGATACCATAGTCTGCTAGAGTTGAGGCGAAAGCTCGCGTGCCATTCGAGGCAGGAACTACGGTGGAAAGAAATCAGTCGGACCATGTAAGTCGGTGCTGGCACGTACCGTGTGAAGCAGGCTGTAACGGCAGTCAATGACCAAGCGCCAACACGTCAGCGTCCCTTGTTACTAGAATCTGTAACAAAGGAGGTATGAGCTCTCAAAAAGGATCAAGAATGCAGGGTAACCGATTACAATACGAGACTATGATTCCACTCATACAATACAGAATTATTTTCCCTGCGCTAAATGATATTATAAGCTATTCGCGTGAAAGGGAATCCTTTTTAAAGCCCTCTTGCTATAATAATAGTCAATAAAAATATTTAGTTTTAGCCTTAGATGTTAACTTCTGAGTGCGGTGGAATATACAAGCTATTTTTATTAATTACATGCCAATATTTATTTAAAAAGGTGGTTCAAGGATAAAAAATGGCTGAAAGGGAAAAAATAAGTAGAGTCTCAAAAGTGCTCACTTTACCGTGAACAGTATATATATACCTACACTCTATAACTGGTTGTATAGAATATAAATGCTAAACACATACATAAATAATTCAACTCCAATAATTTCGGACTAAATTACACAATGTCACAACTTTTTCCATCAATTAAATATTAATGTCTTGTGAAAATATTGTAAGCTTCAAAGCAGCGGTGGTTGGTGATAAGCTACACAGGATGAGGCAAATCAGTTCACAGCCTAAAATATAAGTCGCTTTCTTCAAACGTAACTTCTAATAAAAGCATAACAGAGAAAATAAAAACGAAACGAAACTCTTTCCAAAACAAGTTAAATTTTCAGATATTATTATGCGAACCTGCAGTTTTGCTTGTGAGCATCGCCATAAGCCAAATGAATCGAAAAGTTTTCAGAAAATACTTNTATTATGCGAACCTGCAGTTTTGCTTGTGAGCATCGCCATAAGCCAAATGAATCGAAAAGTTTTCAGAAAATACTTAAAATTAAAACTCTGTACGTCGTAACATAAAAAGGTCAACACATCAAAGAACAATCGTTTGGAGTGCATGTTTCTGCAATCATTACTTGTTTATCGCTAAACACGCTACATCGTCAACATTTTAAGATGCAAAAATTTGTTTTTTCTCTCTAGACCATAGCACCGGCTTTTCTTTAATTGCTTTCTGAAAATGAAATGCGATTTTATAATGAAATTTCTTCTAAGTGTAGAGATTTAAAACTTGCCGTTTTAAGATTAAATAATCGTGTTAAAGCATTCATTATGGGTCCACGTGCGTATTTGACAATATTAACGTCTGCAGGCAGATCATCAGTACGTCTAGGACATCTGCAGAACNAATGGGTCCACGTGCGTATTTGACAATATTAACGTCTGCAGGCAGATCATCAGTACGTCTAGGACATCTGCAGAACCACGTTGCCAAATCAGAACACAGCGACGTTCTCACAACTGACGTGCAGACTTGATCCGGCTCTCACAACATTGCCCTGGACTGGAGCCATCTCCACTTCTAGACGTCTTAGGTTCCCAAGTCGTTCTGCACAGCCGTAGGACTATAGAAATATTCAACTATAAACAAAAACCTCGCCTTATTTGTTATTGAATGGATGGCGAAAGAAATTATGAAATTTCACAACCTAAAAAAGTGTTAATACAGTTATTAAGTCCAGAAGAATTGAGGCTTGCGACTGCTTCATTATAAGTCTAACAGGTAAATCGCTTAGTATTGTATGTACTCTGTTTGCAGTAATTGCACATTTTCATTAATTTAACCTTTCATAAATCTCCCCATATACGACACATTTTGTTGCTTCCTAAATATGCCCTGTGGCGTCTTATACTTCTGTTAACATAAAAGTATCTTATTTTTCGTTAGATTGAAGTTTTAATTATATTTTATCTATAATTATAATATTCCAATTATAGTTAACATGAATGAAACAGGCATAATACAGGTGTGTTGGTAATGTCTAGTGATAAATAGTTCTCATGTAAAATGTTCTTAAACTGAGTGCGCACGAGTGCGGTGCGTTGTTCTTTTGTTGTAATTCTCTAGTCTTTTGTTATGCTTTATTTCAATGAGGTGAAGGAATGGCCTGAAAGAGTAACTTGAGGAGTTGGAAGTAACTGTGAGTGGACTATAACTAAACTTTATTTTATGACACATACCGACTGAAAGCTCCCAATTTTCTTCGGGTCCTGAGCTTCTTTTTTTTTTCTTTTACTTGCTTACGACTTCTTTCGTTTATTTTGCCAAGAACTCCAAAAAAAAATTTTATTCCTTCCCATTTACTTTTACTTTTGTTTTTCATTGTTATCTGCTGTAGACGATTTGTACTCAATATACTATCCCAACTCCCATCAAATTTATTTCGTTGCTCTTCTGTTTTCGTCAGTATTACTTCTCTACATCCACATTTCAAAACTACGCAAATACTCCTGTAGTTTCCTTCATTGTTTATAATTCACTACGACGTACAGCACACGCCATGCAAATATTTCCAGATAGTTTTGTGTGCGTTTTACACAAAAACGGCGGGACCTGAGCAGTTGAAACAAGATATTTTTGTTAATCAGGTCATACTGCTCAGTAACCCAGCATTAAACATTCATAACCCCTGACCGTAAAAATGTAGTATGCAATACTTGGTTATTTTCATTACGGTAGAAGGCAATAATGAAAGTCTGTTGTAAGATTGAACATACCGATAGTATAAAACAATTTTTCTAGAGTTTTAATTTCATTTCATTTTTTCCCGACATTTTGCAAAATAATACAATTTAGAAACTCGATTTTCGAGGGCTTACATCACGCTTGGTACTCCGTTTAGGTACAAAAAGTACCAAATAAATTTCCCACTTTCTTTTGCAAAAGGAATCGCCTAACGACGTTTGTCAGTCAAATTCAGTCCCATCCTGTATACCTACTGAAGATTACAATCATGGAAAAACCCATTAACTTGGGAGAAGTTAAATAGAAAAAAAAACATAAGAATATACAGCATTGTATAAGCCTATAATAAATTTGATGTGTTAGTATTACATTATATCTTTTACAACTTTAGAGACTAAGGTCCAACAAGATGTAAAGGTGTTTCGAAGTGCGTTGGAGATCGTGAGTAAAGTTACTTGAATCGCTTACTACATGCCAAATTTTTTCTCATCCACTACACTCAATTTACTTTCTGCTTGTAAGATAGCCATTAATTAACCCAGCAGAGGCATGTACGGTAACTATGCGCAAGACGCACAGGCGTGAACGCGCCTTAAGACGCACAGGCGTGAACGCGCCTTTACTAACACGCCCCCAAGTAGCCAGGTTCCTTAATTACTACGTCTTTTATCATCACAGGTTATCCAACAGGTTTCATATCAGCACGTAAACACTGAACGCGCTGATAAAGCTGGGAGAGCAGATCACGATAAAAGGCTTTACACGCTTTTAATAGAAAGTTTTAATATCACAGAGCGTTTGAGCACCGCATCGTCGCCTTTACACATTCATGAGTATTTACGCGCCCGTGGCGTGTGAAAAACAAATAACGACAGCATCGTAAATATTTGTATTCTGGCCTCAATAACGCACAGGCTTCAACCTCAGTTCTTGATTGGATGAAATTTTCTCACCCAATCTTCCCTTCATTCCCATCGGCTTCCAGGGTTGACCGTGTCTGTATTGGTAATACCACTGAATATGAAGAATACTACACACAGGTACGAAACTAGAAACATGAAAATTTACTCAGTTCCCAGTTCTCGTCATCAGAGTCTGTGGTGCGTAATTAATCAAATGTATCACTCTCGGAGCCAAAGGTGGGCATCATTTAACTATGTAACTCCGTGTAGGACATACATTAAGACAGACTGTTGTTAATCTCTCCGATCCACCACAAACACTAAACACCTACTGTTGCGTTCAGAAAACATGTTCTTTGAAAATTGTTTTGATTTGTCAAGTTGACAGTAAGAATTTTTTTTTTTTTTTTTTTTAAGAAGAAGATGATGTGTTGTAAAATTGTAGAAGGGGAATGATTGCACTGTAAAGTAAACAGATTACTAAGAAATTATTTTTTATTCGGTATAATGGAAGTTTAGTTTTAGTTGTACTAGAATCAGTTAGATTCATGTTCCTAACAACAATTAGTGGTCACCCCGACGTGATCGTGTTAGGAAAAACGAGAACAACATTCGTCAACTATGGCGAGCAACAGTGCATCAAGGCTCGGAAACTTGTGAGGATGTTGTTTACCAAGACTTACAACATTATAACAAAACATTTAGAAGATGCTGAAGACGATATGGAAGTGTTGAAATCCCTGATGACCAATATGGAGAGGTTGGGAGCTGAACTTGCTACACTCGACGAAAAAATATTGGAATCGTTGCTGGAAGAAAATTCAGAAACCTATGACTGTGAGTACGAATCGGTTGATAGTTACAGGGATATGTTGGACAGTATAAGGGCGAGTGTTTATAAAACGATGCAGTCAACCGACAATGAAAAGTTGGCGAGTTCATGTAATAATACTGAAAAATCATTTAAATTGCCTGAAATAGAATTAGTGAAGTTTGGAGGTGATGTTTAAAGATTGGCTGGGGTTGTGGGGCCAATTCAGACGCATTCATGAAGACAATGATATCGAGGATGCGGACAAGTTTCAGTATTTAATCCAGTCTACAAAAGTAGGCAGTCGTGCTAGGGAACTAGTCAGTAGCTGCCAGCCTACAGGAGATAATTATAACAAAGCAGTCGAAACACTTACAAGCAGCTTTGGCAAAGACGATTTGTTGATAGAGTACTACATCAGGGAATTAATAGTTCTTGTCATACAGAATGTTGCACATAGGAAGGGAAAATGTAATTGAGCAGTTTTGTTCGAAGCGCTAGAAACACAGCTGAGAGCACTGGAATCTATCGGTGTTACTAGGGATAAATATCGGTCAATCTTATTTCCACTTGTAGAATCCTGCCTGCCTGAAGAAGTTCTGCGTGCATGGATGAGGAACAGAGTGTCTACAGCAAAAGAACTACTTAGTGGGCATGCAGAAAAATTGGAAACATTAATAGCTTTCCTCAAAGGCGAGGTCGAAGGTAAAGAGAGGATCATGTTCGCTCAGGTTGGGTTCTGGTTATCTCCCAAAGGGAAGAGTGTTAAAAGATTAGCTAGAAAGCCTGAAACCGAACCAGCCACTGCCAGTGTTTTGTTCCCCAACAAAGATGAGGGCAGGAAACAGGGCTGCGCTTTCTGCAAGGAGCATAACGAAAGTAGGGACTATTGCCGCTCAGGAATTGAATTTGTCAAACAAGCGTATGAGATTAACAGAAAGCAGATGATGTTTTGCATGTTTGAGAGTTGGTCACAGAGCAGACAATTGTGCAACAAAATTACGCTCTCCATTGTGTGGTTATAGGAATGAAGCTGCCATGTGTCCTAACGTAGCTATTAATAAGTAAGTTATTAAGAGGAAGTGTTAAACTTAGTGACAACAATAGATCCACATAATGTGAAAGTAACACTAAATGCACAATCATCAACTGTATCAGAAGTTTTCTTTTGCAAACTCTCAGTGTCAGGTTAAGAAACAAAGGGAAAGAAAGAATTGTGCGCGCGCTTCTAGACACTGACTCTCAGAGATCTTGCCTGCTGGAAAAAACTGCCATGTAAATGGAGTATATCCCATTAAAAACATAAAAGATTGAACACATGCTGATTGGGGGTGTATCAATTAACGCACAGGAACACAATCTTTATAAACATTTTCTTACGCGGCCTTCATAAAACCTGTTCTCACACTATACCACTATTAAGTCAAAAGACAATTTTTGGAAGAATTCCAAGATTGAAGTATGGTCCTTGGATGAAAGAGATCAAGGGAAAAGGGCCTAGCTCTCTGATTTCGGTCCAGACCCTCCACAGGTGGAATTGCTCATTGGGGCTCATACTGTAGGTAGTATGATCTCTGGAGAGATTGTCAGGTTGGATTCAGGGTTAGTTATGGCAGGCACTACTCTAGGTTGGACAATAATGGGAAAGTTTTGGAAAAAACTGGAAGATGGCAGTGCTGTTTCCATGATCAATTCTTTGTTTATACAGAGTGCTTCTTTAGAGGAGCTGTCGGAGCTGGATTGTATTGGTACTAATGATCCTGCTGATATAATGACAAAGAAGGAGATGGAAATAGTAACTATGAAACATTTTCAAGACAATGTAACGATAAATGAAGAAGGGAGATATGAAGTCGCCCTTCCTTGGAAGGAGAGTTGTTGCTTGGTGAAATGGAGTAAGGGTACAGCAATGAAACGATTGAATTCTGCCACAAATCGCCTAATCTGGGAAGGTAGTTTTGAGAAGTACCAGGGAGTATTTAAGGATTGGGAGTCGGAAGGTATAATAGAAGAGATCTACGAAGAATTAATAGTAGATGAGGGCTACTACCTGCCACACGGAGGTGTTTTCAAGGAAGATTAGACCACTGCAGTGAGATCTGTATTCGATGCTTCGTGAAGGTCAAGGGGAGAACCATCACAGAATGATTGTCTAGAGAGGGGACCCCAACTTGCTCGAAGTCATTCCTTCTATTTTAAACAGGTTCAGATTAAATAGGATTGGCGCTGTATCGGACATCAAAAGGGCATTTCTAAAATTTATATTCGAGAAGAGGACCACAATTTTTTTAAATTTCTCTGGTGGGAGAATTAGACTGACAGAAAAATTAAAATATAACGTCACAATCGGGTAGTTTTTGGAGTAAACTTTAGTCCATTTCTGCTGGGAGCTGTCCTGGATCTCCACCTGAAGAACAGTCTGTGTTACTCTGAGACGGTTGAGAGGTTGAGATCGTCTTTGTATGTAGATAACTGCGTAACTTCTGTAAACACCAAAGGTAAACTCCACGAGTTAATCGATGAGCCAAGAAAGATACTACTGCAAGCTAAATTTGATCTACGAGCACGGGAGTACACAAGATCGAACTTGGGAGAAGGTGAAATGCATAAGATGACGACAGTATTGGGACTGATGTGGGATATGGTTGTTGATGTACTATCTTGTAAAAGTGTGGATGTGCAACGATTCGGAGAGAAGGTTACAAGAAGAAGTGCCTTGTCAATTGCTCATAAAATTTTTGACCCACTTGGTTTCACATGTCCTATTTCTATCACCCCTAAAATTTTGTTGTAGGAAAGCTGGGAGAGGAAAATGAGTTGGGATGATGAGTTAAGTGATGATTTGAAAGATAGGTTCAACAAATGGTTGAGGGATTTGGATACAGTTTGTGAAGCAAAGGTTCCCAAACAACCGGCAAGCAGTGAGTTTAAGTCATCCTGATCTTTATATACCTTTTGTGATGTACGTAAGTTAGCTTATGCAGCCGCTGTATTTCTACGATCCATTGATGGACAGGAGGTGAAGGTGCAGCTGGTGGCGACAAAATCCAGAGTAGCACCACTTAAGTAGATAAAAATCTCGAGGGTGGAATTACTTACATGTACAATGGGGTCTCGGCTAGCTATTTAATTTATTGAGAGGTCAGGGTTGACTGATATCCCTACATTTTGTTGGAGTGACTCGTCCACTGCACTCTGCTGGATAAGGAGGGACGATGCGTGGGGTACTTTTGTTGCCAACAGGTTGAAGAAAATTAGATCCTTGACCGATTCAGGAAGCTGATTTCATGTGACAGATGTAGACAATCCAGCTGACCTCCCTTCCAGAGGCTGTTTTGCATCACAGCTGATTTCTTCGCATTGGTGGGAGGGTCCTCAATAGCTGAGACTTGAGGAGCTTGCATGGCCTGTCAGTCCTGTTCCAGCAGACGAAGATGAAGTGGACAGGAAGAGGCGGAAGTGTACTACTACATTATTGGTTTCCCAAAGAATAACAGCATGGTGTTTTCATTACTTCTCTAAATATTGAAAGATAGTTAGGATGGTGGGGTGGATTTTGAGTTTCTTGAATAATATGAAGAGACTCACAGAAAAGATTACCTCTCATAATTTGAGCTTCATGGAAATTTCTACTGCAGAAAAAAATCGTTGAAGATAATGCAAACAGGGGTATCTACCAGTACAGAAGGCTTCAAAACCTTGAACATTTTCAGAGCTCAGACAGGACTTTTGAGGGTGAGGACACAGATTACCAGAAGAAACTACCAGGAAGGTTTCTGTTCACCTTTTATTTTACCATCAAGTCACTCTTTGACAGAGTTGATAATTAGGGAGGAACATGTGAGAACGCCACATGCAGGTGTGCAGATTTTGCTTTCTATTTTAAGAGAGCATTTCTGGATTCCTAAGGATAGAAGGACGTCGCGAAAGATTTTGGGAAGGTGTTTTCAGTGCAAGAGATCTGAGGTGAAGAAACCTACTACAATGCCTCCTGATCTTCCTAAGGATTGCGCAAGGTATTCAGTGGTATTTGAAATTGTCGGAGTGGATCTTGCTGGGCCACTGCATTTGAAATACAGGAGAAAAGCTTGGGTCGTGATATTTATCTGCGCTGTGTTCAGAGCAGTTAATTTTGAATTAGTTTTATCCTTATTTACCGCAGGATTTTTGCAAGCATTGGGACGATTTGTTGCTCTGCGTGAAAGACCTAGAGTTATTTACAGCGAAAATGGTCCCAACTTTGTTGGAGCGAATACATTGATATCTTCCATAGACTGGGAAGATATTTGCACGGAAACGTCACTCATTAGAATTTAATGGAAATTCAGCACTCCATTAGCTGCATAGTGGGGATGTATTTGGGAAAGTGTGGCGCAGATGGACAAAAATTGCTAAGGCATGTGTTGGGCAGGGCTATCTTGACTTATGAGGAAATTATGGCTGTGCTGCCTGATTGTGAATCGGTCGTCGATTCTTGGCCCATGTCCTATGTATCGGGAAGTTGTGAAGAGCTGGTCCCTTTGACACCTTCAATGTTCATCCAGGATAATCCAACTGTGTGAGTGCGTGATCTAGATCACATCAATGAAGTGAGTTTATCTAATAGATTCCAGAACCAACAAAATTTGCAGGATGACCTGAGAGGAAGATTTCGTTCAGAGTGCCTTGGTCAGCTTCTGCAACATCCGTATAGAAACAAAACACTTTGTCAAAAGTGAAAGATAGGTAATATCATTGGAAGTGAGGACAAGAGAAGAATCGACTGGCCTCTTGCAAGAATTATCGCTTTTATCCAGGCCGAGATGGGGTAATCAGAGTAGTGAGAGTGAAAACTTCATCCGGGGAATTCGTCAGACCTGTCAAACATGTGTATCCCATAGAAGCAAAGCCAGATTGTGTTCAAGATGAGTGTTCAGGATTGCCTGTGGAAGATGGGCATGTCATATCTAATTCAGTCCCCAAAGGTTGTGCCACAAGGAGTGGAAGAAGAGTAAACATACCTTCCCGTCTATGTTTTGACTGTTGTATTTTAGAAAGTATTTTGAAGTTTCGAATTTTCCTCAATGGTGGGAGGATGTTGCATTCAGAAAACGAGTTCTTTGAAAATTTTTTTGATTTGTCAAGTTGACTGTAAGAATGTTCGTTTGTTTGTTGTTTTTTTTCAGAACGTGTGTTGTGGTTGTACCATTGTTGAAGGGGAATGATTCGATTGTGAAGTAAACAGATTACTAAGAAATATTGTTTTATTCGGTATAATGGAAGTTTTATTTTATTATACTCGAATCAGTTATATTTGTGTCCCTAACACCTATCCTACCAACTTATTTAGACTTTCCTACAAAAAAAGAAATAAATATTTAATATTATTAACATTTTACAGTAAAAATTTTTTACTAATGATAAAAACTGAGCAAAACCGCTACCAAGGGAAGTTACAACTGTATGTAGAAAAGCTTTAGGGACTGATTTTCAAATTTTAGGACTTGTAATCTAGTTGGGCTTGGGAATCAGCGGTGTACGGAATAGTAATAAATCTTTCTCAGATTTTTTCTTTCGGTACCATACGCTGTTCACGGTAAAGTGAGCACTTTTGGAATCAGTTTTCACTGACCTTTTACTGCATATAACCTACCGTACACACTGCCATGCAGGCTTCCAGTGAAGTTGGCACGGAATAAAATAAAATATTTCTAAGTATTGACATATTGCGAGTGTAACATTTAAATTTATAACTGTAATTTCTGCTTAAAAGCGACCGCTTGTTCTCTTACAGGTTCGTGTAGATCGCAACAGATCCGAATCTGCCTGCAGTTCCAGGGAAGAGCCAAATAAGTAGTTAAACTTCGCCACCTGCCAATCGTTGCGCGAGAAGATGGTAGAAGCGCCTTGCATGACAAGGCAAGCACATGCCGCGAGAGTTACTTGCACTTGTTTCTCAATCTGGAAACGTGACTGCGACCTTTGTCTCATCGGGATTCACGCTTGCTACTTGCAAGGAATTAATGCTCTTGCACTGACGGCGGGAGTTTAAAATTAACAGAAACCTGTAACGTGTGTGTATTGCCTGGAGGG